>JAJJMB010018262.1:1052420-1178348 GCA_023531105.1 Papaver atlanticum | reverse complement strand
TGGTTAGGGCTCCACTACATTCCAGTCAGAAGTTAACTTGTAGTAGGTTAGAGTCTGTAGCGGCTTAATACAGTGTGTTGTTCAAATCTGAACTAGGTCCCGGGGGTTTTCTGCATTTGCGGTTTCCTCGTTAACAAAACTTCTGGTGTCTGTGTTATTTCTTTTCCGCATTATATTTTCTATATAATTGAAATATCACAGGTTGTGCGTAGTTCAATCAATTGGTAAATCCAACCTTTGGTTGTTGATTGAAATTGATTGACACTTGAACATTGGTCTTTGGTACCGTTCAAGTTGTTTCTCATATTAATCGGGCTCACGGATTTCTATCTGTTTGATTTGCTGATTACATTGAGAAATAGAGATATAACTCTTGGATATATTTTCCTTGATTGAGTCTGACTGTCTAGTTGATTCTCTTGGAATTATATTGGAGTTAGTCCTTACAGATTGCCTAAACGAAATATTGGGTGTGGTTGTTAGACCCCCGCTTTTTCAGGAATGATATTCCAGTTAACCATGTTTTGGAACATGGTGTTAATAGTAATGGCAAATTGGTGAGCACACAGGCAACACACATGGTCACAGCAAGGGATATT
Source organism: Papaver atlanticum (assembly GCA_023531105.1). Taxonomy (NCBI): domain Eukaryota; kingdom Viridiplantae; phylum Streptophyta; class Magnoliopsida; order Ranunculales; family Papaveraceae; genus Papaver; species Papaver atlanticum. Next base: position 1,177,749 of record JAJJMB010018262.1, on the reverse strand, counting down.
CAACAAAGCAACACTAAGGAGACTAAGGTAATCACTTTCACTTCTATTCTTTTACTTATTTTAAAGTCTTTAAATTTCCAAATTAAGATTTTATCATGGAATTTGGAAGGTATAGCTAACAAAATTTACGAAGGATCAATTTCAAAATTTGGTTAAAACTCAAAGTCCTGATTTTATATTTTTATGTGAAACAAAAATTGATGAGGAAAGAATGATTTCAGTAGCCAAATCTGTTCATTATCCTAATCATGCTTGCATTGATAAAGTTAGATATGCTGGAGGTCTTATACTTATGTGGAAAGATGGTATTCATGCTGAAGTTATTGGTAGTGAAAATAGTATTATTCATGTTATGATCCAATTGTGTTCTAGTAAGCCAAAGGTTCTGATATCTTTTATGTATGGATCAACTTATACAGAACCAAAAAAACTCAATGGAATTTTATAGCTGAGTTTAGTAAAGATATTCAGCAACCTTGGTTAGTATTAGGGGATTTAAATTTTCACTGGATAAAAATAATAATAGTTCAGATATTTGGGTTCAAAATGCTGTTAATGATGCTGGACTAATTGATATTGGATATGAAGGTAGAAATTATACTTGGACTAGTAATTCTTATGGTACAGGGGCTAAAAAAGCTAGATTGGATATGGCTTTATGTAATAATGAATGGTCTTTGAATTCTCACAATGCTAAGCTTTTGCATCTGAATTTTATTGTTTCTGATCATTGCCATGTGCTTCTTATTACTGATCATATTCCTAGAAATCTCTGGAGGCCTTTTAATTTTTTTAGAACTTGGATTGATCATAGTACTTTTAAGCATAATCTTGAATCTTCTTGGAATGTGGATGTACATGGTAGTCCTCCTTTTTAATTAAATTAAAGACAACATAGTGCTAGGATAACTTTATCTCAGTGGAATAGGATGGAATTTGGTGATATCCAAAAGAATATTTCTGATCTTCAAAAATTACCGGAAACTGTCCAAAATGAAACTAGTTCTAATAGTCAGCATACTACAGTCAAGGCTATCACCAGTGACTTAGAGAAATGGTATAAAATTCAAACTGATTTCTACAAGGAAAAATCTAGGGATAAAATTGTTTTTGATATGGATAATAATACTAGATATTTAAAAATCTAGGGATAATAATACTAATAGTATTAATGCTTTATGTGATCATAATGGAAATTGGCTTAGGGATAGAAATGATATTAGTAGGTTACTTACTAATCATTTTAGTGTTGTTTCTTGTACTTCTAACCCTGTTTTGCCTGATAATTCTTTTGACATTATCCCCAAAGTTCTTACCGACGCTGATAATGAAATGCTTTTTGTTATGCTAAGTGAAAATATGTCTGCTTGGAGTTCTCATGGTCCTGATGGATTCCAAGCAGGTTTTTATCAAACTCAATGGAATGTTGTAGGAAAGGACATAGTTGATGTGGTTCAAAGATTTTTCCAAAGTGATCACATGCCTAGAAGTCTCAATAGGACTTATATATCCCTTATACCTAAATATAAAAGTCCTAAAATTCCAGCTGAATTTAAACCAATTGGTCTGTGTAATGCCTCTTATAAGATTGTGATAAATATTTTAGCCAACAGAATTAAACCTCTTCTCAAAAAATTGGTTTCTCCTTATTAGGCTGCCTTTGTACCTGGAAGAGCCATACATGACAATATTATAATTGCTCATGAAATGATTCATTCAATGAAACAAAAGGAAGGTTTCAGTGGTACAATGGCTCTCAAACTTGATATGTCAAAAGCCTTTGACAGACTTGAATGGAATTTTCTTAATAAAGTGCTTGCAAGTTTTGGTTTTAAATCTGAGTTTTGCAATCTTATTATGCAGTGTGTTTCTACTACTAGTATAAATGTTCTGCTAAATGGCTCTCCTTATGATCAATTTGAACCTACTAGAGGGATTAGACAAGGGGATCCTTTATCCCCTTATATTTTTATTCTACCCATGGAATTCCTTTCTAGATCTATGCTTGCTGCTGAAATTAAAAAAAGATATCGTGGGTGTTAAAGTTTCAAGGAAAGCTCCTATTATCACACATTTACTTTTTGCTGATGATATCTTAATTTTTGGTCAAGCCAATATGGAGCATGTTAATAATATCTTGCAGATTATTCAGGATTTTGGTAATCTTTCAGGTCAGATGCTTAATTTTGATAAGTCTTGTGTTTATTTTAGTAACAATTTAAGTCCTGGTACTTGTAAAACTCTTGCTAATGCTCTTAAAATGTCTTTAGTAACTGATTTAGAGAAATATCTTGGTGCTCCTTTATTACTTGGGCATTCTGAGGTAAAATAGTTTAATCCTATAGCTCAATCTTTTGAAGCTAGGCTTAAAAACTATATAGGTACCACTCTTAATCAAGCAGGAAGATCTACTTTGATTAAATCTGTTTTGAATTCTTTGCCTACTTATCAAATGGGCTGTTTTAAAATGCCAACCACTCTAATTAGTAAACGTGATTCTTTGCAGTTGAATTTTTGGTGGGTTCATAAAACCGGTAAAGGTATTAAGTTTATTACTTGGGACGATATAAACAAGTCTAAGGATCTAGGAGGACTTGGATTCAAGGACCTAGAGACCTTTAATATTGCTCTCATATGTAAATTGGATTGGAAAATCATTAGTGACCAGGATGAATTATGGGTTCAAATACTGAGAGCTAAGTATTTTCATACTTGTAGTATTCTCCATTTACAGAAACTGAATGAATCCTGCTCTTGGATATGGAGAGGTATTTACAGATGCATAAAAATTATAAAGAATAACAGTTTTTGGGCTATTAGATGTGGAACTAGGATTAATATTTGGTTGGATAATTGGGTCATAGGGTTGGATCATCCCCCTGTTTCTACAGAGGGTCTAGTTAACACCATCTCATACACTTGTGTTTCTGAACTTTTTCATGAAGGCATTAGGGATTGGAATTTGTTACTAATCCATTATCTTTTTGAACCTATTGCTGCTAGTAAAATACTTGAAATGAATGTTCCTGTTATAGGAAATGATTCACTAATTTGGTTGCCTGACAGGAAAGGTATGTTTTCAGTAAAAAGTGTATATAATGTTATGACTAGACATTCTCTAGATACTACAGGTACTCATGCTATCCCTCAGCAGGTTTGGAAAGCTTTGTGGAAGGTTAAGCTTCCTCATAAAGTCAAGTTCTTTGTATGGAAATGTGTTAAAGACATTGTTCCAACTAGGGATAAGTTGTCTAGGTATAAAAGTGGTATTGATATTCACTGTAGCTTGTGTGGTTATCCTAATGAATTCAGTTACCATATTTTTCTCAATTGTCCTTATGCTAGGTCTATTTGGTTAGCCTTAAGCATTAATGTGGGAAATATTTTGTCTTAGGATGGTTCTTTCAGAAATTGGGTTATATCTTGGTTCCATACAGGTATTAATTTGAATTTTGGCACATGGATCTCAAGGGAGGACATTAACAAACTTCTTATGGTTTCTGTATGGACAATTTGGAAGGACATATGCTCCAAAAAAATTCAGAACCATAATCCAAATAGGATTATGACTCTAGATAGCATTAATAAGATGGTTTATCATGTTCCTAATCTCACTGTAAACTTTAATGCTCAGTTGCAGGTTCACAAATGGAAACCTCCAGATTTTGGATATCTAAAAATCAATATAGATGCATCTTTCTTTAAAGAAAATTTACAAGGTGGACTGATTGTTAGAGATTTTGCAGGTCACTGCCTTGGTGTGCAAGGACAATATTTTGATAGAGGATGAAGCAAGGAATTGAAGTGGAGGAACTGGAATGCAACGCAATGAAGGCAGTTGTTTCTCTGGTAATTTCAAAAAGTTTTAGTTATGTAGTTTTTGAATCTGATAGTGAAGTCCTAGTTAAGTCCATTAATGAACCAGTTCCCTGTGTTCATTGGATGAACCAAGGATTAGTTCTTGATATTAAGTATCTATTGAATAAAATTGAACACTGGAAATGTATCTCGGTAAGGAGAGATTCCAATGGAGTGGCTGATAAGATTGCCAAGAAGGCTAGACTTTTAAGAGTTGATTTTGAATTTTTTGATGAGCTCCCTCTAGATATACAAGGATGGGTGGCTCAAGAGTATGTTGTAAACTCTAGCTAAGACTAATGAAATTCTTATTTTGAATCAAAAAAAAAAATTTGTTTATATAATATAATAATACAACTTAAGAAGAGGAACTCCCTGATGTGGGATTAAAAAATTTCATTCACAAAAGAAAACGATAAATTATTATTTTTCATAAAAACTTTAAAAATTAATTTTTTATTAATTGTTTTCCAACACTCTCTTGCGAAAACCAAAAACGGGTTTCCTTTTTGCAATTTCGGAAAGCCAGGAAAAAATTTAACTCTTTCATGGGTATAGTGATGTGACAAGTATTGATGATGCACCAATTTCTTACGGGACACTTGCAAAAATAGACCTTGGTCTAGGGACATCCAGGAATCTTCCTGTTAAGGTGATACACAGTGATCTTTGTTATCCTGTTATATTTGGTTCTTGCTATGACTTAGTGTGTTGTCTTGTTCGAAAAGATGACGCGAAGGGTCTTGTGTACATATGCAATCCAATAACAGGAGAATGTGTTTATCTTCCGAAGATGGATTTTGGTGAAATTTCAAGACCTGAGGTGCTTGGTGGATTTGGTTAATAACAATCCACTAATGAGTACAAGGTTGTTCAAGTTGTTTACCAGCAGAACCGATTCGAGCAGCTTGGCTGTGGGTGGAGAAACAAAGGAGAAATACATTACACCAAAAAAGTAAGATTAGTCTATGAAAACGATGTCGTTTATTGGATAGAGCGTACTGAAGATGACTGGAAAATCAATGTATTTGATTTAGCAAATGAGACGTTTGGTACCCTCCCAATGCCACCACGTCATAACGATGTTTATGGTTACAGACATCTTGTGTCCTTGAGAGGTTGTTTGCATTTTTGTCATGTTAGAGATCAAAAGTGTGTAAATGACGAGGAAGATGCTCTTGATCACGAGAAAGAAAAGTGTTTGGATGTTTGGATATTAAAGAAAGAGCCGAGGACTACCCGTTGGATTTGAATGTTGACTCGAACCGCTGGGGTTGGATCAAGGAGTCCAGCATGGAGTATACGACTGATTTTAATAAGTGTAAAGATTATGAACTATTTGCCATAATGGATAATAATCAAGTTCTGATGTTGGAGGACTGTTATATGCAAGATTGTATATATCCCATTTCTTATGACTGTGACACTGCAAGTAGAAATAAACTCTGGAATGAAAGTTTGATGTATGCTCAAGCAGTTCCTCACATGAATACCTTTGTATCGTTGAAAGATCTCGGAGAGAAGTCTGCATGGTACATTCCAGATGATAGTGAGCTTATGCACTTGAGTCAGAAAGTGAAGGACTTGATTTGCCACCATGACCTCCAGATCCAAGAATCTACTTATTTCTTTTTAATTGAACATTTTTTTCCTCGGTACAAGTTGGAGACCTTTTTCACTTTTTCCTTTATACCAAATCGAAGCGATTTTTGTCTTAATTCACACTGTTGAATGTTGCACCATTACCATATTAAAATTGCATATAGAGATCCCGACCGAGGGACGGTTAGAGGAGTTGGATGACCAACAAATAAGTAGGGTGCTCGATTTAGCTTATGCCGAAAGAACTAGCTTAAACCACCAGCGGTCTACTACCTAAGGGAAAAATACGGTTTAGTCCAAAATCCCATCCAAATATACTATTTAGTCACAACCCATTCAACTAGGTACAAATTAGTCTTTTTTTATGGAAAGTACACAAATAACCTTCTGGTTTACAATTTAGTCCAAATATTTGCAGTTTAGTCCAAAGTGACTCATGATGATGTCAGCAGTTTTAAATAATATAAAAAAGAATTAAAATCAATTTATCTTTCGAACCGTTTGTCCAAAATTCGCAAATTTTATATATTCGGAAAGGTCTTTCCGAGAGCTACAAAAAAAGTACCCATATGACTATATAATTCTCATTTTTTAAGAAACTTAGTTTACATTGGTGTACAAACATGTACACATCTACAAAAATACAACCTATTTACAACCCAAACTCATTACCAACACCAGCTCCAACGCTCAACCACTCTTAACCCTGCTGTTGCAAACAACTACAGCACCTCAACCATTCAACTCAATTTTTTTATCTGTTTCTGTAGCTTTCCAATCTTAGCTGCACTTCTCTACAGCAACACTACCCATCCAACAGCAACATAAATTCCTGCTCCTCAGTACCACCAACATCACACATTTCAGATTTCATCTTTGCAATTCCATCAGCATTTCATAATTATTCACCAGATCACCACTTCAGAGTTCTACCATCTCAATAGCACCAGTTACTCAGCTGCACCATTCTTTGTACTGCAACATAGAAGCAAACCCATTCTTCCAAATTTCCCATAGCATCACCTGCAATTGCTTCGTAGCCAGCTGCAGCTCATCCATACCTTGTAATTGCTCGGCCAACAACAATACACAGTGCTTCTTCATTTCGTTATCAGCTTACTCACTGCAGACTCTAAATCACTCAAAGTAACAGCACTGTCTCCATCTCATATTCATCAAATCAACAGTTCTAACACCCTTGAAATCTCAGTAACACCATCTTCTTTCAGACTCGAGCAGGCATAAACTCTAATCAAACCAAACACATATTTCCTTCACTGCAGAAAACCACATCTTCTAATTCATGTACAATCATAAACTTTATCCTGTTTCTAAACCACAGATTCAACCCCAGGATAACTAGTAACAAGCATGAGACTTGCCATCAAATCGCCTGTATTAGCTCCATCAGACATAATGCCAGCATTTTCAGTCATAGTTGTATCTTGTGAACTTGAAGCCTGTCCACCTCCTTTTTCTTCTGCAGCCCTTGCAGCAGCGTCCTTTCTTTCCCTCTCTTCTTCCATTGAATCTCTAAGAGCAAGAGCAAGGTGTACAAGCATATACACCTGTAACAAGCACAAAAAAAGGTGCACTTTTATATGCACTGGTGTATAAGAAAATATACCGGTTAATTCTTACGTACTTTTAAGAATATATGCTTACCAATACTTTTGTTGAATGATCTTTTCTGTTGTATATCTGACCGAGATTTGAGAGGTTGTTGCCAATTTGGGTTGCATCCGTTGATGGAAGTTCCTGTGGTCAAATAGAAGCAACATTTATAAAGCTACAGTAGATATGATTATTTGGTTGGATTGATACATTAGCAAGCCTGTGTTTATATTATGTGAATCAGATCTAGTTCCTCAACGACTTTGGGTTTTAGTTTAACTTACTGCTGCACTTGGACTGTGTTTATATTATGTGAAAAAAGATTGTTCACTAAAACTTGATTAAGAGTCCTAAAATGGGATACTATGTACACATGTAATTTTTGTCATATGTGTACGACAATGTACACTTGTATTATAGGTGTACAAATATGTACACATGGTGGTATACCACCATGTACACATCTACAAAAATCATGAAACTCCAACATACATACCCATAAAACATGCCATATATCAATGAGACAGGACAGTAGTGTACACCATGTACACATATACAAAATCTAGAAAATCTAACATCCGCATACACAAAACATGTCGTATATTCATGAGACGGAACAAAATGCAGAAGTTTATACACATAAACAACTTGAATCGTCTACACATTAAAAGTCTACAACAAAAAGAAAGGAAAAAAAAACACAAAATTGGGCATATCCTAAACAAGCAGTTAATCTAAGTAATTTCACATGAAACTTCTCAACGGGGGTTGCAAGTAGAGAAAAATATTTCTTTGCACCATATATGTATAAAAAGTTCTCAAGTTTGGTTATCAGAGCTAAGACAAAGTGAATGATTAAAAAGAACAAAAACCAAGCTGGTACTGACCTCATAACAAATCTTGAAATGCGATCCAACGATAGTGTTTCACCTGTTGATATAAATTCCAGTCTACCATTATCAAATTTGCATGCCGAATTGAAATTTGAAAATCAAAACAAAAGTATACGAGTAATAATTACCAGTAGAAGGATTAAACATTAACCAAAGCTTATTCCTGAATTGCCGATCAACACCTAGAAATCGCACCTAATAAACAAGTGTATAATTATGTACACATTAATCTTCAGCATGTGTAAAACTATGTACACATCGCAGCACACATTGAGAGCTTCTAGTTTGAGTAAAATAGGAACGCGATAATACTAAAGGTGCAAGAATCTGGATTGCTTTTATATAATTATGTACTTATCAACAAACAAATAGAATAACCAGGATGCAAAATAAAAGAAACAAATAGAAGGGTGTAAATTCCTAAGTAATACCTTTTAAATGTTTCGTTTTGCGTCTCGGCTTCCAATTGTGGAACCCAAAAAAGAATTCCCAACATCCAGATGAGTAGTCATGACCTTTGTTCTCGGCCATTTCTGGGGGGGAAAAGAAGAGAAATGAATAAATGAATCTACCCTTATTTATCCCAATTAATTAATGCAAGCATATAATAACATGAGGTAATATATCAGCAAGAAGTCATAAAGATCGTTACGATACCCATTTCATCACAGAGGAAGGCCAAGTTTTTCATATGTAAAACTAAAAATAGTCCATGTGGAATATAAAAGAAGTCATATAAGTGGTGTACAAGCATGTACACCTCTTATAACAAGGACAAAAAAAAGTGCACTTCTATGTACACCGCGTGTAGCTAGTATATAAATGCGTAGTGAGCACATAAATGAAAATTTTGAACCGGAAATAGCTCTTACATGATTAATTGCAAGTCATCATCAATCATTTAAGTTGTGGTTGTGTTAAATATATAGGTACACATAAATAAAAGAGGGTCTCTACTTTAATTAGACGAAAACTTGATCTTTCGGTGAAACAAGTCTTTAGTGGGAACAAGTAATAGACATACCAAAGGAGGCGTTAATTAATTCATTTGGCTTCCTTCCTCCATTTGTGTTTGCTTAGACACAACAAATACAAGCTGTCTACATAAGAAGAACCTAAGATGGATTATAAATACAACCATACTCTGGTTTTAATGAAAAAATTCTTGAAAAGATTAGTCTAATTGAAATCGAATTTGAGTACTTACTGCAAATTGGTCCACCAATGACACGAGTAAAAATGAAAAAAGAAATCTCAGAATGATTATCAATGGCCTCGTGCTTGCGCCACAACCATCTCTTATTGGGTGAAGTCATAAGGGAAATGTATTTGTATGTGTGTCAGATCTCCGGGCCAGGGTATGTGTAAGCAAAACCAGAATTCCATTGATAAGTGATGACTCATTTTCATTATTCAGTAGTATCATTTTAATCTCATACTAGATTCCACAATTTCAATGCATAACGTAATTAATCAGAGAAGTTATATAGCAAAATGTGATTTGTGAGTATCACAACTTAAGAACCTAAAAGAAAAATAAAAACAAGAATGGGAAAGTAATATTTTACACAAATTTTTCATGGTTTCTTATAAGCAAATATATCATAAATTCCTAAGCTACTACTGACACATTCACAATTAAATAACACCAAATGAATTACAATTTTTTTAACCTGCTAATACAAATCAACGAAAACCATAACAGATTCCGAGTCCGATGCACAAAAATCAAAACCAAAAATCAAATTAAAGTGAGATCTGATATAAAAATTAGGTTATTATTCCTACTACTTACATCTTTGAATTGAAGGAGTCTAATACCTCATAGATAAGAAACGGCCCTATGAGCAGATCATACGGAAATATAAGATGAACAAATGACATCTTCTCCGAAAGCATTAGTTCCATGCTCGGAAATCTCTATATGACCTCCAATTTCCATCAACCAAAACAAAAATTATTTCTCTAAATCTTCAGATCTGTATAAAGAGTTTTTCTCTCTGTTTTTCTATGGGAGGGAGGGAGAGTAACTCAAATTAAATGATAAGAACGTATTCACATCTTTCAAATCGCTTCCAAATGATGAAATCTTCATATTGATAATCAGCATGTGTACACTTAGGTACACACATGTAATTTTTGTCACATGTGTACTCATATTATAGGTGTACCAATATGTACACATGTATAATTTTATTAATATTTCTCAAATCTTTACCAGTAGACAACTAATTTTGGTAAGTACTATAAGTTCCTTACTTTGATTAATCTACGCTTAGTAAAAGTTTTTGAGTTTAAAGACCTTGACTAAGATTACTATTAGACAGTAGACAGTAATTATAGGTTGGTTATGCAACTTAAACTAAAACTTCCACTCCTTGGTCAATTTTAATAACTAATTGAACTTTTATACAATACTCAAAAAGATATGGCATGAACAAAAAGATAAGACCTCATTCAAATCTTGGAGGAGGCCGATTATGGTTGGTTAAAATTCAACAACATATCAATATAAACATGTAAAATGTCATATATTTGCACATGAATGAAAAACTGTTTAATAAGGATGTTTTTACCTGATTTCCTCAGAAGTCACAACCCCAGGCATCTTCACAAGGATTTGATTGTACTCTGGACTTGATGTCTGCATTCCGATCAATACAACAACACACATAAGAAACTGAATGATTCACATGCCTATGCTGTACAGTCAACTTCCGTATTACATTCTTGGGTTATATAACTAACAAATGACGCTTCAAAAGAATGCATCATGAGATGTACAACTATGTGTGCACTGAAAATGAACATGTGTACAATTATGTACACATTAAGAAAACAGATGTACAGCTATGTACACATGAAAAATTAACATGTGTACAATTATGTACACATTAAAAATCAAGAAAAAAATTAAGGAGTTTCTTCATGACAATCCATATAAATAGGCTTTAGAAGCAAGGTGAAATTCTCCCACGTGCACGAATCTGGCTTCATAACTCTATTGTGTCAACTACGAAATTGACTTATTTTTAGAATCATTCTTTAGGACTATATAGGGGCTCATTATGTCTAGATGCAACTGTAAGAAGAGTGTAGTACAAAATGAATGAAACTCTCCAGTGAACATTGTGTCCAGATGCAACTATGTCCAGATGCAACTATATAGGGGCTCATTATGTCCAGATGCAACTATATAGGGGCTCATTATGACTTATTGCAATGTCATAATGTGTATTGTTCCCTGCAGTATACGTAATGTTGCAATTTAAATAGGAATGAAACTCTTCGGTGAACATTACCGCTAAGAATCAGACATACTGTTGACTTCCTCCGCCGAAAACATGTTAAAATTTTAACCTACATCGAGTTTGAACTCCTCATCCGAATAAGAAAACACAGAGAAGTTCACCATAATGACAGACATGGGCATGAGCCTAAACAAATTTGTTTCCGTATTTAAGGTGGAAAACTTATGTATGTAGCCATAGTTACGAGAACTGAGCAATCCCAACATAGCTCTATCGAACTTGTCTGTGGCCTCGAATTCTTCCAAGGAACGAGCCGACTTATTATACCGTACCACACGCTCATTCAGTGTATATAAGTCTTCGTACTCTTCCTAATTAACATAACAAACCTCTTAAATCTAATAAAAAAAGAAAAGAAACATAAATTCAAAGTACAAAAGAGGATTACTATTAATATCACAAGACCGTTGTATGTATATCATGGAACTAGCATTTGTTAGTAGTAAAGTGTTCAATTCCTCGATTTTAGAAACAGGCCATTCAAAGAACCGACTTGCCAAATTTTCTTTCCAGAACGAAAAACTAGAATTAAAAACAAATATCATCCAAAAAAAAAAGGCTATGATGATGAAAACAAACTACAGAACAATGATGCTTGACTAAAGAAAGACTTACATATCTGGAATAGCCCTAGGCATTCCTGGATGTCACAGGGTTTCTTTTAATTAATCTAAACCATAATTAGCTGGATCCCACAATCTTTGACAAGATAATAAAATTTTGTTACAAAGAGGATATTATCACTAGAACTAGCAAATTTCATTCATATAATGTATTAGTGTATTATGATCAAAAGGTGTATAATTATGTACACATTAAATATCAACATGTGTACATTTATGTGCACATTGAAAATCAGCATGTGTACAGTTATGTACGCATTAAGAATCACATTTTAAGAAAAAAGATAGTGGAAAAAAGGGAACCTAAGGCGTACCTTTTTGGTAATGTTCTCAAAGCTGGGTCTACTGATCAGTGAGAAAGTAAGCAAGAAAATATCAGCTCCTCTGTAACTTATAGGTTTAATTCTGTTGTAATCTTCTTGACCTGCAAGATGTTTTCGAGAATTCAAAACTCCAACCACAAAGTCTCATACTTTCTAGTCTCATCTCCTTTTCAATTTAGATACGGAGTTCACATTGGCATAAACACTTGCGAGATTAGAAATGGGATCAAAATAATTTTAAGAGTATAGAATTTTGGGCATTGTCATTCCCAAAATCTTGGATACATTCATTGGGTTAATGTTACTTTTTCAACATGATTCTGCAAACCACTATAAAAACATTGCAGTAAGTCGTTCGGAAATAAGTACGTGTGCTTAAAATGTGAAAACGAAAACAATAAGAGCCTAAATTTATTGAATTTTTTCTTATTACAGAACAAAAATAATTTGAAGAGCTATTGCATTTCGGTATCTGTATTGGATACTAGCTCAAAATTAGTCGGTATGACTGTATGAAACCAAGAATTATTCCAAGTAGTATAGTAAATTCTAAATTGAATTGAATTTTCCAACTGTAAGATCTTTTTGAAGATTAAAAAAATTTCTAATAGAAAGTCATTAATCAAATTCACATGTCTTACTCCCTGCCTCCGGGGAAAATGAATATTTTATAAGTTCTTGAGTATGCTATCAAGATATAAATAATCTTTCAAATCATTTTTATTTGATTGTATTTGAACTAAACATTTGGTATCATAAAACCGTAATTTGCGTTGAATAGTTCAGAAATTGTAGTGAGCAATAACAAGACTCGCATGCCTCAAATCAGTAGAGAGAAGAAGATATAAGTATAATAGGTCAGGATTAGAAAACTACTATGTTCTTCCATCATGTACTTTCTAAGCAACACCCATTGATATACCATTTGAAGAGGACGCTCACTTCCCTTCAATAATATAACAACACAAAAAATTACTGATTGCTTAAATAAATTTTTCAATCACATCCTCGCCCAATGCAAATCATTCCTCAAATACAGTAAGCTCACTTCCAATTCAAATTTACAGAAATTAAAGGAATCAGATGGATGCAATTACCAGTAGACTGCTCAAAAAGAATCGCCATGAAACCAAAATCTTCGGTTCTTTATCGTTTTCTCCTCGATCAAAACTCCGTTTAATGAAAAAGCACCTTTAGATATAAGAAAAGAATAACATCTTATAACTAATCAAAGTAAAATCAATACCTAAACCATCATAAAAGAAATTTTACTAAGATTGCGAGGAAACACACTACTGATGTAAAATTTAATGAATTTTGTCTAAGATTTAGATGAAATTTTACCAGATCTGATTGTTTTTAGATATTCTTCCAAAGATTCTTCGGTGTTGACAGAAATGGGAAAGGTAGAGATGCCTAAAATGATCTAAACCTGATCATGAATCGAATCCGAGATGAAATTTTGTCAAAATCTTATGTTGTCGTCTTTAACCGGAGTAGATGGAGAGCTCTCACTCGAGTTTCGATAAATGAAATTGAAACCAGAAATATTGATAGGTATTTTTGTCACAATAAAAATATCATTTTGGACTAAATCGTTCACTAAAGGATCAACTCGTTTTGAATTTTGTAAATTTGAACCTCCTAGTACTAGGCCTGAGAAGAGAGGACTAGAGTGTCCAAAGCCCAACAATTTTGGGATTAAACGTTAATTTCAAAAGATTTTGTTGAGCCTAAACAAGCGCATTATAAACTAGAAAACTTTGCCCAGCTGAGCAGGTGGGGTGGGAATCTAGGACTCGTCATGACAGTACGACAGGGTGCATGTCTCACATACTAAACGATTAGTACTTGAGTATTCTTTCTTTATTACATTTAAAGTTTTGATCAACTTCTTTGAAAACCTGTACACAAGTATCTCTCTATATAAATATTGTTTATATTGTTTTTTAGTGTTTTATTTTATTTTTGTTGATGCAATACCTTTTGTTGTCTAGTGGTTACTGGCAATGGCAAATGGTTGACTGCGAGAAAGCAAGAGCAGTTTGACACCTACTACTGAGGCAAAACGTAATGTCTGAATGCAATGAATAGCCAGTTATAGGGCCGAGAATTTTTTGCCCCGAAGTGAATGATTAATTTTTTGCCCCGATAAAGCAAAAATTAAGCACAAACTTAACTACATTCGTATCACTTGCGACTATGACACATCATCCTTGTCACCTTTCTTTTATCAAAGATTCAAAATGAGTTTTTCGAAGCGGAGGAAGCTATAGCTTCGATATACAATGAATAAAGGGCTATTTTGCGTTTCCTCCCTTCCCAAAAACGCTAATTAGCGTTTTCTCTCCACATAGATTCAAATTAGTGTTTCCTCCCATCGTTAGTTTTTCCATCCATTACTATGTTAGCTGAGTCAGCAGAAATGTACACGTGACAAAACCAGACACTGTTACTCGAAATACCTAAAATATCCTCCCTTTTTTTTAAATAATTTTATATCTCTTCTCACTCCATCTTATTCCCCTTCGTTCAAAGTACACAAAAATTTCTAACAAGAAGTTCTATGGAATCCTGATCAAATCCATCGTATCAATGGTTCATAACACAATTTCTTACACTTACACCACAGTAGTAGTTCCAATCTCATCACCAGTTTCACTTTCGATTTCCCTTTGAATAAAACTGATCGAATTTGAACTACTAATGTTGATGTTGGTAGTAGATTTCGAAAATTGTTGCATGTTTTGGGATCTTTGAGACTCCTAGAGTGATTAGGAATTTTGGGTTTGTGTCGGAATGGAAGATGAACAAAGTTTGAGTTAAAGTAAAGAAGATGAAGTCTTTTGTCATTCATGTTGCAGCCGTTGAAAGAGTGGATGAATGGTGATGATTGATGAATTTTCACTGTTCCCAAACTGTGATCTATCAGTAAAGCACCAAATTATCATCAAAACAACAATACCCAACTCTCTACCTGTTGGAATTTTGTCGAACACATTGTAGGTGTCAAACAGGTACTCTAAGAAATGGGTTTAATGGTGTTGTTTTTTCCCTTTATGCCTCCTTCCTTGCAAATCTTCTATGTAAAATCTAATTCAACAAAATCCTCGTTTCCTAACCCATTCTAAATTCTCATCGTAGCCATAAGCAGCAAGATTTGCTACAATCATGTCCAAAACTGCTCCTTCTACTGATATTTATGGTAAGGTAAGAAGTTTTAGTCATAACGTACCATAGGCTCAATTGAAACTAAAACAGATCCTAACCCATGTATACATCGACAATTGATTTGCTTCTTTAAACTTTCACCAATCGATTTTCATCTTCAATTCAGCCCGTGTTCTTCAGCTTGTCAATCATGTCTTGATACTTTGAAAACAATCACACGAAATCTTATCAGCAAATCAATTCCTTATCCGTTGTTTCTAGGTGCCGCAAACAACCCATGTCTTCTATTCTCAGCAATTAATCACATCCGTTGTCAACTTCAAATCCATCGCAGACCCTAATTTCCTTTAGAAAAAAAACTTGCCCATTCTCTGCCGTCTGTTTTCTAGTATGGCTCATGATGATCAATTTGAAGATTAGTTTAATTAGAATAGATAGGTTTGGATTTATTGGGAGGATCGATTACAGTAGTTTTACATACAGAGCACGAGAGGGTAATTTTGGTAGTTCATGAAACACGTGTACAATCTATGCCATGCGTGCACAGGTGCTGACTCAGCTAACCTAGGAACGGATGGAAAATCTAACAAAGGGAGGAAACACTAAGTTTAATCTATTTGGGGAGGAAACGCTAATTAACCCATGAATAAATTTTTGAGTACAAGATTGATACCTAAATCTTCTTAGTGATCTTATGTTGCACAAAATATATTTTTAACCTTAATCAAAAAAAAATCACTAAAACTTTATGTATCCTAAAAAAAAAAGTAAAGTTAATTATTAAAAAAAATTGATAAAAATTTAGACTATATATGTAATTTTCTAAACAGACTTAATTAAATTAGTAGTAGATTAAAACCTTGATTCCCCAAAACCAATCAACCATAAAATTTAACATCAATCAAGGATCTATATTTTATTTAAAAAAAATTGATTCAGTAAAAATTAGATAATGATAATAGGTAACGAAAACTGAAGAATACAAAAAATTAAGAATCAGAGATCATAACAAGAAAAGACTCGTAGATTATACCAAGAAAGTAGAAAATTATTTAATTCCTAATTAATCTCCTTAAACTTCTGCCTTTATATTTTATATTATTATATGTAGGTCCCCAGTAATTATTTATTATAAGAAAAGCCCCAAATGTGAAATACTTATTTGGTTGCCCCCCATCCCTTGTTGCCCCGAAATGGGGCTTGTCCTGCTTACCCTTCCGGACCGGCCCAAAAAATTTAAGTCGCTATTTGAGATCCCTTCCGAAATCTCCGCCGAATGAATTGGTGGATGCAAAAAATTTGTAGGATTGGAATTGAACTAGATTGTGTATGACGGTTGGAGGAGTTGGATGACCAACAAATAAGTATCAAATAGTCACCGAGAAAGAGGAACATTGGGTTCTCTTGCGGATTATTATATTTTGAAAGGTGCATTCGATTAAAGATTAAAGAGTTGTTCTTACAGTGCAGGTGAATGTAACCCCATTTTTATCATCCATTACAATATTGGAAAGGAATGCAGGGCATGTGTTATCCCAAATTCTTGTAGTTGACGTAGTTGGGTGTTGTTGTTGATGTTCTACCGCTTCGTTTGCCAGTTTGTCCGCCGCCTGATTGGCTTCCCTGTATGCATGTGTGAGTCTAACGTGCGGAATGGTCTCCATTAATATGCTGACTTCTTTAGATACCATGGTACGTCTTCGTTCCTGTTTTGTATTAGTTGCACTAAGGCTGATGAGTCCATTTCAAACCATACCATAGGCTATTGTTGTTGTTTCGCGATTTATGTTGCCAATAGGAGTCCCCATGCCTCTGCCACTATTGCTGTTGTGATACCTAGAGGGGTTTCCATTGCCATTTTGATGTTGCCTGTATTTGTTCTCCAGATACATCCTGCTCTTGCCGGTCTTGGATTCCCTCTCGACGCTCCATCAGAGTTGATTTTTATCCATTGGTCTGTGGGTGGTTTCCAATAGATATGTATTGTTGTTTCCATTATTGCTGGTGTTGAATGTGCTTGCGGTTGTTGTCCTGGATAAATTGGAGCCAGATGTTTTTGTGCCCGTTGGTATTCTGCAAACATTGTTAGAATTATGCTCTTGAGTTGGTTGGGTGTTTGTTTCTTCCGCTGGTAGACCTGGTTATTTCGCTCTAGCCAAAGATGCCAAATTGTGAACCCGAAGATGGTTTTTGGTGGCTGCTGGAAGGTTGGTTGCAATCATTTCCATATGTTGTTTGGTTTGGAGGGTGTTTGGTTTGGTTGGTTTATTATTTGGTTTGTGTTTGGGCTTCTTGGTAAATGGGTGATGATCAGATTCCACAGCTTGGTTGCTTGGTCACAATAAAAAATAAGGTGTTGTTCAGTTTCTCGATGGAGTGCACACACTGGACATAGGTTGGTTGGGGTGAGGTTGATGTGATGTAGTTTGTCGAAGGTTGGTAATCCTTCTAAGACAACTTTCTACATGAAAAGTCTGAGTTTTGGTGGACATTGTAAATCCCAGATGGATTTGTAGTCCACATGGTTAGGGGTTGTGATTGAAGGTGTTGGTGTGTGAGGGTTTGATGGTGATGCTTGGGGTTTGGTGATGGTTGTGTCTCCAGTTTTTGCCGTTTATTCTCCTGTTTTTGAGTATGGCCAAATATACCGATCATGAATGGTTTGATTTTGTAGGTGTATATTAATGAATTTTTGGGCCTTGTTTTGATCGAAGAATTGGAAAATGATTTGGTGGTTCCATGAGTTTGAATCTGAGTTGATGAGAAAAGCAACCGTTGTATCTTGTGGTAGGGTTGTTACTATCGGAGATACTTGGTTTGGTATCCAGTTACCTTTTTTTTTTTTGTGATTGACTGTTGCCAATGATTTTGAAACAATTATCCTGCAAAACAGAAACCAAGTTCGTTAAGCTTTTCCAATATGGGCTTGCACTCTGTGGTGTTGGCCTTGTGCTCAGGTGATCTAGAAATGGTGTGTTGTGTAGATATTTATCTTCACACATCTGGTTCCAAATTGCTTGTTGATTCGATTGCAGCTGCCAAGCTCTCTTGAGTAGTAATGCCTGATTGTGTTGTTACTCATTCTGATGCCAACTTCGCCTTACTTTTTTGTTCGATCTAGTTTGTCCCAACCAATTGGATGCATCTTCCGAGTTTGGTGATTGTGTCCCCAAAAGAAGTTTTTAGTGATTCTGTCCATCTTTTTGTGAACGTGATCTGGGAGCATCTGAGTCTGCATGATGTGGTTAGCAGTTGGTATGAGAGACGTGTTAATCAATACCAACCTGCCTGCCTGGTTCACAAATTTTTTGATCCATCCCTGGGCTTTTCTTTGCAGTCGCTCTAGTAGATCCACATGGATATGTGCTGAGTACCTTCCACTTTTAAAATTAACTCTTAAGTATTAGGAGGTTCTGAAGTCGGGGGGATATGAAAATTTTCCTCCAATTCTTGAGCTTTTGTAGGCCATAGTTTAGGATGATGAATTAGATTTGATTTTTCTCTGTTTATAGCTTGACCCGCCGAGGTTGAATAGGATTGCAGCACATTGCAGGTGTCCGGCTTGGCCATACAAGTAATGAGCAAGTCATCTGCATACATCAAATGGAGGATTGGTGGGCCTTTCTTGGAAATTCTTAAGCCTTGTAGTTTGCCTTTCATCTCCAGTTTAGCTAGGTTTGTCGAGAGAATCTCAGCACAGATAATGAAGATATAAGGCGAAAGCAGGTCGCCTTGTCGTAACTCTCTCGTCGGTTTGATATGCCCCTATGACGTGCCATTTATGTTGATAGCATAAGTGACAGTAGTGATGCAGGTCATGATGAAATAGACAAATCGAGCTGGGAAGCCCATTTTAGAGAAAGTAGCTTTGATAAACCCCAAATCCAAGCTATCATATGCTTTCTTGATGTCCAATTTCAGAGCTACCTTTGGGTATTTTGTTGGGGCCGAGGTTCTTATGTGGTGGAAAAGTTCGGAAGCTATGGAAATGTTGTCATGAATTGCACGGTTTGGGACAAAAGCGCTTTGGAACGGGCTTATAATGAATTGAAGGATAGGCCTTAATCTATTCACCAAGATTTTGGCAATCACTTTATAAGCCACGTTACAAAGGTCGATTGGTCTGAAATGTGCCGGAGTTGTGGGGTTCGGATTTTTGGGTATTAGGGTGATGTGGGTATGGTTTAATGGGTATTGAAGATGGTTGTTTGAAAAGAAATCTGCAATCATGGCCCAAAGGTATGAACCAGTTATATCAAGTAGTTCTTTATAGAATTTACCCGTATAACCATCTGGGCCTGGAGCTTGCGCTGATCCAATGGACTTGAGGGCTACTTCGAATTCCACATAAGTTACCGGAGCTACCAAATCATTGCATTGGTTAGTTGATAATCTCGGTTGGAAGTATTCAAAGAGAGTCCAATCGATTGTTGTAGGAGGTGCCCTGTATTGTTTATCAAAAAAATCAATAATAAGGTCAGCTACTTGGCGACTAGTTTCAGTCCATGTACCTTGATCAGATTGTAGCTGATGAATGTGATTATGCCGTATATGAAATCTCCTTGTTGCAACTAGGGTACTCGACAACATTGTTTCCAATACACTTCGTGGAAGTATGTCAATGCAAGATGTGTGTTTCGAGTTTCTTGTTCTTTCTTAAGCCAAAAAAGCAGAGATGGGCCTGATGAGATGGTACATTGGTGTTGAGCTTGTTGGAATGAGTGTTCGGCAGCTTTGACAAAGGATGGTAAATGCCCAAAAATTTATTTAGCCCATTGTTGCAAAGATGTAGCCGTACATTGTTGCTTGCATAGGAAGTTTTGTGTTGGTGTTGGGTGGTTAAGTTGGTTCCAAGCATTTGCTACCATTTGTTTGAAGTGTGGGTGTAAGAACCACATATGTTCTACTCTGAATGATGTCGATGTTGCCCATGTCATCTTTTGTTGACTTAGTAATAGAGGAGCATGATCTGAGGCTATGCGTGGTAAGTATTGAATAATTGCACCTTGATTCAAAGTTAACCATTTCTGATTACGCATTCCACGGTCTAGTCTTTCCATTATGAAGGCATCTCCCGTCTATTTATTAGTCCAAGTGAAAGGATCTCCTTGAAATCCTAAGTCAATAAACCCCATTCGATTGATCATGTTGAGTAAGTGTTGGATTTGGGTTGAACAAACTTGTGCCTCCCCTTTTGTTTCATATTGGAAGGTGATGTCGTTGAAGTCTCTCATTAGTAGCCAAGGAAGGTTGTGGAAATGAATTAGGTTATCAAAGTTATCCCAGAATTCCTTCCTAGCCGGCCGGTGAGGTGATGCATATATTCCGGTGAAGAGCCAAGAGTTTGGAGAAGACACAGACAAAACAGAAACATGTATGCAGTTTTGATTTACTATTAGTACTTGGACTTTCAAGTGGTATTTCCACATCATACATAACCCTCCTTGTCTTCCATTACAGGGAATAACAAAACATTCATGGTAACCCAAAAAAGAACAAACATTATGCATCTCAACACTAGAAGCCAAATTTTCAGATAAAAACAGTAAAGACGGTTGATAACTACGTGAATACTCACGCAGTTTATGAACTATCAAGGTGTTGTCCAAGCCTTGACAGTTCCAAGCCAAATTATTTATGGTTGATGCAAGCGTTGGTCTGTGCCAACAACTCGCTTGCCTTTGTCTTTTGGTCCTTCAGCTGCATCAGTCTCTTCCTCCAAAGATAGATGCCATCCCGGTTTGGTATGATTAGGTAAGGGGATGGGTGATGAGGGTGGTGGTGGATGGGGATGAATGGTGTTATTTGGGTAGAGAAATCGAGTTGATCTAGGTTTTCTGATCCTGTTTGTAGGTATCTCGAATTGTAGTTGAAGTTGTCTAGTATAATGGGGAATGACAGAAGCAACAGAGACATACTTTCTTGCTTTGGGGGTTGGAGGTGAAGATGCAAACTCCGGAGTCAGAGGAAGGTCAAGGTGTTGAGGGATAATTTTATTTGGGGGGATGGATTTTCTTTTGTAGGTTTTGAGGATGGTTGGAGGCTCTGGAGTTGGTGGTATGAAGTGGTTATGGGTGACTTTCACGTGTGGTTCTCCTTCCCTGTTGGTCACAACAATGTTTACTTGAGCATGTGGGTCTTCTAAAACAGCTTCAATTAGTTTGATATAATTGGGGTTGAAAAAATGTTCAAGTGAGTTTGGCTTTGTTGATGTGGGTGTGAAAATAAGATGTTGGGTCAGGTTCGAAGTTTGTGTTTGCTTAGTATGGGATGGACCCGCAGGTGGTGTAGCCGATGGTGTGGATGAGGTTGGAAAAAGACGAGCTCTGCCAGCATCACTGATAATAGCTTCTTTAACAGATACTCCAAAAATGGATAGGGCCCCCACAGGTGTTTCTAATATGGAACTTGGTGCTGGTTCCTTCAATCCCGCTGCAAAGTGGGCCTGTATCAGTAGAAACATTCTTAGAATCATGTATACCAGTATCATTATGTTCTGCCACCAACGGGGCTTTCCCAGGTGCATGCTCTGACCATGCCGCCTCATTATGGATGTTTGTAGCAGAAGCAGTGTCAGTGTCCTTTGCAGCCTGTTTGGTGGGACTAGGGTCCAGTGTAACCCTAACTGGTGCATAATGGTTGATAACTGATATGGAACCGGTGTCTTGTTCGACTCACCCATATGCTGGTGACTCGGATCCTGGGTTGGATCGGCAGTAGATCGAGAATTCTCTCCTTGTACCTGTTCATACCTTCTGCTTGGATCTCTGCAGATTTGTTGGAGGTTAACTTGATGAGAACTTGGTCGAGAAGATGAAGAAGATCCTCGTGAACTAGGGTTGGAAGATAATGTTGATATGAAACCCATATGTTTAGGTTTTGGGGTTTGAGCTCTCATCCTACCATTTAGCTTATGGTATGGGAATTTTGGGTATCTAGTATCCTGGAGAGCATGTTCATAGCTTAAGAAGTTATGGCAGTTTTTTGCTACATGACCTATAAGTCCACATCTGTAACAGAGAGTTGGGAGATATTCATAGGAAAACTGGACCCAACTCAGTCCTTGGATGTTCAGTAACACTCCTGGAGAAAAGGGTTTTTCTAAATCCATTTCCATTTTATATCTAATTGGTTTTCCACAGAGATCAGCTTCAATGAACTTACTTATCTCTTCCATAAGTTCTTCAATAGCAGTATCATCTTCAAGATATTTAGGTAAATAAAGTAGTTGAATCCAAAACACAACTTTCTTAAAACAAGAAGATGTGTTATCTTGGTACTTACCCCGGTCCTCGAAAAGCATTACCTGGTTTTCAATGATCCGAGTTTTTTGAGCTAATATCATTTCTTTGTCGCTTTCATGGAACATGAAGATCTTGTACTCCTGTGTGTTGGTTACGGTCTGCATGTGTTCAAAGGTGGGGGGGGGCCAGTTCTTTTTGATGGAATCTTTGAGGGTTTCATAAGGCATCATGTCTCCTAGTTCATGAAGAAATAAACATTTGCTATGATGAATATGCATGAGGTCTTGCATTCGTTCCGTTAACTGGAAAATATGAGTATCTTGGTGGGAACCTTTTTCGTTATGATTCCTCGAACTTTTAGGGTAAAGTTGATTCTTATTGTTTATTTGGAAAGGTGGTTGAAGCTTTTGGTTTTGATTCTTTGTGTTCTTATCACTTTCTTCTCTGTGACAGAATGGGGTTGATGATGGAGAACTTTGTTCTTTCTTTTTGGATAAAGTGGAGGCAGTAGATAGGAAAGAAGAAGATGATGTAGATGATACCGATGTTCAGTTGAAGAATTTAAAATTGATTGAGGAAGTTTTGTAACTAGGGTTGGCAGGATGAAAAGCATTGTGATTTCTTTTAGATTTGGATTCCTGTGAAAGGAGATCTGGCGTGGGTTTGGGTGGCTGAGGTGGTGAAAAACAGTTGGTAGAATTTTCCTAGCATGCATTGGTGGTGGATGACGGTGGAACTTCATCCATTGGGTATCTTGAGTAGTGGGTGCAGTACAGGGTTTGGTTGAAACTTACTTGGTGTTGTGAAATCTTAATCCAAATGATCCATCTTGGAGGTGATATTCGACTATAGATGATTGATATTGAGTTTGAATTCAATTTCTCAAATCTTCGTAGTGAATGCAAACCCTACTCAAGCGGTTTGGAGAGAAATTTTACTCTATCTTTTACCAATTTTTGCTTTATTTTGCTTTACTCTTCTTGTTGTTGGATGCGCGAGGGAGAGAGAGAATCTGTGAGAGATTAGCTGCACAGATGACGAGAGAGGAGAGAGTTCTCTTGCGGATTTGATCATGTCCTTCCTCTTAAAAAAGAAACCCAAGAGTGAAATATGCATCTTATATTTCAAAACATAAGATGCATGAATACAGGGGCTTAGGTATTGCAAGGAAACAAAAGCTGCAATTACGAGAAACATATGAAACCCTCAATAGTTGAACACAAATGATGAAATGCCGTAAGAGGTTTATCATTGTAATATGTAAATATGTATTAGCTAGAATCTTGGTTTCAGTAGCCAAAAGAATTTTTTAGCTCTTTAACTGTCCTTTGATATTCAAAAGTATTTGACATCCTTTAAATTGGAGAAACATGGGTTGGTTTGAAATTTGATTGAAAAAACATCAAAATCTAGAATCCTAAAGGTTCGTCCCCTTTGGAAAGTCCTAAGGGACTTGTAAAAACTAATTTTGCTTGATATGGAACCATTATTGAGACAACCGAGAGTCGTTTCAGGAAATCAGACGACCTGTTTTGCCAGTTTAACAGTGTGTTGTAAGGTTCGCCGTTGGCGTGGTTAATCTTATACCTCTACGCCTAACTTATGCCAACCAACATTAGCTAGGGTGACAAAAGGACTAGC
This sequence comes from Papaver atlanticum, assembly GCA_023531105.1. Lineage (NCBI taxonomy): Eukaryota > Viridiplantae > Streptophyta > Magnoliopsida > Ranunculales > Papaveraceae > Papaver > Papaver atlanticum. Next base: position 1,153,469 of record JAJJMB010018262.1, on the reverse strand, counting down.
TCAAAAAAATCAGCGGATTTTGTTGAGCCTAAACAATCAACCCAGCCTAGCGCATTTTAAACTAGAAAATTTTCCCACTCTGAGCAAGTGGGAATCTAGGACTTGTCATGACACTATTACAGGGTGCATGTCTCACATACTAGTACAACCGTTGCCACGGTGGGAGGGCCGACCGAAAAAGTGATACTTTCGGTCCGTTTCAGAAAAAGTGATACTTTCACCCTGTTTCAAAAAAAGTGATACTTTCGCCCCGTCTCAGAAAAAGTGATACTTTCGTCCCGTTTCAGAAAAAGTATCGGGCGAAAGTATCACTTTTCCCGAAACATAGCGAAAGTATCACTTTTCTCGAAACAGGGAGAAAGTATCACTTTTATCGAAACGTAGTGAAAGTATCACTCTTTTCTGAAACGGAAAATTAGTCGATCCATAAACCAAAATATGGTTGCATGATGTGTTATGCATCCTTTGTGGTGGTTTGCATAATGGCTATGTATTCAATTTTCTTGAATTGTGCCTAAAATGAAAGTACTATTTTTCTTGAAACGGAGGGAGTACATCGTTTTATTAGTTGCAACGGAAAATTAGTTGATGCATAAACCAAAATATGGCTACATAAAGTATTATGTATCCTTTGTGGTAGTTTGCATAATGGATGTACATTTAATTTTCTAAAATTATGCCTAAAATGATAAATACCTTTGAATTTTTTGTAAAAACTCTAAATTTGATATTATTGTTTGTACTCATTGCGTAGCTTTTTTTATTACCTTTCCAATGAGATAAAATTTGTAAAATTCCAAGACACGGATTTTTAGATATATTATATTAAAGTTTGCTTTCCAATTATACCCCTAAAAAATAAGATACATAAGGAGTTATAGTAATTGGACTAAAATGGAGGGATAATTGTGTCAAGTGAAAAAGACCAACCGTGGACACCAAATCCAATCTTTTTGTGTCAATTGATCACTTACAATTTACAAAAAAAAATGGTCATATAAAGATCTTCTCTCGCTTCACTCGGTCGGCCCAATTATTGAAAGGAAAAATGATTAGTACTTCGGTATTCTTTGAAGTTTTGATTATATTCTTTGAAGTTTTGATTAAATTCTTTAAAAACCTGTCCACGCGTATCAGGCAGCTCTCTATATATAAAAAATAATATTCTATTTTTGTTGATATTGTTTTTTAGTATTTTTTTTATTTTCTTTGATGCAAGACTTTTTGTTGTCTAGTGGTTGTGCTGACAACGGCAAATGTTTCACTGCAAAAAACTAAGAGCATTTTTTTTTTTTTTTTTTTGAAAAGCACATATATTTAAAACCGACTAGGTGGGAGAGAAAAATTCCCACTTAGCATTACAAAGCAGAGGATTGATTGTTTCAGGCATAACATCTTCCCATAGGACTCCCATTGAAGGGGAGTTGAGAAAATCTTTTGCCTTGTCACATATGTCTGGCCTAATTGGCCTTAGATAGATTACATTTTAGATAATTAAAGTAGTAAAGCAAGTTCTTGACTGAACTAAAAAGGGGATTTTCAGATGTTTCATCTCCCATTTGCACTTTCTTGTTTAGTTGTCTTCTAACTTTGGTGTCTGCCACTTCCAGCGTTATCTCCTTCCAGCTTTCCTTTTGTGCTATCAAGAAAGCTGCTATAACGCCTATTGAGATGGCTTGACTTGAGATTCCTGTTCTGCAAAAAAACTCCTGTTGACCCTTAAGAACATTGTTTTCATCAGTGATTAATAAGATCATTGCTGCCTTTTGTTCTTCCTTTTTTATAACAGAGTGGATGTTTATCGTATACATTCTTTGTTGAGTTTCCAGCTGAAGATCATTTCTCTGGTTTAATGTGGGTTTTCTGATGATAGTGTACTATTTTTTTGTTTTTTGCTGGGCCCTTAGTTGGTTTCTGATCATTTCTAAGGTGAATTGTGGGTTTGGTTTTTGACCTTGAAAGGTGTTTAAGCATCTTGTTTTCCATATACCCAAGGTAGTGGCACAAACCTCAGGGAATTCTGTGTCTAGGTAAGAGATTTGTGAGGTACTATGGAACCAAGAGAGAAACTATCCTTCTAACGACCCTAAATTTCTCTGAGCTGCATGTTGTAATATGCCCATTCTGAACCATACTGCTCTGCTAAAACTGCAATCAAGGAGAAGGTGCAGAATTGTTTCATCACCAGTCTTACACATAGAACAGATGGGAGAGATATCTCTAATTTTGAGGTTTAGGTTGTGGCTTACTGGTAGGATGTTGTGCATCATTTTCCACAAGAAGAATTGGATTGTAGGAGCCAAGTCCAGATTCCATATTTTAGTCCAGGTGCGAGGGTCGATGGATCCCCTCCCCTGATCGATTTGGGATTTGACAAGGAAATTGTAGATCTTTTTTACAGAGATTCCTCCTTTGCCGTTAGTCAACCACATCAATTTATCAGACTATGTTGCCTCCCTATAGATTAAGATATGTTTTAAATTTTCTGCCACTCTGGGATGGAAGATTTGGTCAATAAAATCGACATTCCACTCACCAGTGTTTGGTAGAAAAAGTTGATTTACATATGTTAGAGTATTTTTGATCAAAGGTGTTACATCTTCCTTAGTGATAGAGTTAGGGTAATCTGTGGGTATCAAATTTTGTTTCCAGATACGGATAGATTCCCCATTTCCTATTCTCCAAACCGCATTCTCCTGAATGACTTTTAGACCCTTCCAAAGACATTTCCACATCCAAGAACTATATTTTTTTGGTTTATTATCAGCAAGGAGCAGAGGGGAACAAGATTTGTAATGCTTACATTTCATTATTTTCCCCCACAGGCAATCATGAGTGTGAATCATACGCCATACCACCTTAATTATCATTTCTAGGTTTAATTCAGAATATTTTTTGAAACCAAGACCCCCTAATTCTTTGGCCAGGCAAAGAGCAGACCATTTCTTAGGACACATACCATTAGTTTTCCCCTCCTTATGCCCCAAAAAGGAACGCCTATTGAGGGTATCCATTTTTTTTGTGATGTTTTTAGGAATGACAAAACATGTCATTTGAAAAGTTGCCATTGAATCAGCAACATGTCTGATCATGACTGCTTTTCCTGGGGGAGAGAGGTGAATCCCCCTCCATCCTGGAATTCTCCCTTTTAATTTTTCAAGAATAGGTTCAAAACACTGGTTTTTTGATCTATGTGTGAACATCGGCATCCCCAGATACTTGTATTCTAATTTAATCCTTCCCACTTTCATAATTTCAATAAGCTCTCTAGAAGTCCTATTATCTACACTCTTCCCAAAGAAGATCCCCGATTTTTGGTAGTTTATTAATTGACCAGATCCTTCACTAAACGACTCCAAAAATTTTAAAAGGTTTTTATATTCTTTTTTTGTTGCTTGAGCAAAGATGAGACAGTCATCTGCAAACAGCAGATGACTTATCGGAGGGGCTCCAACTGCCACTTTTATTCCATGTAATTTTCCCCTGTCTTCTGCATGCTTAAGAACTCTAGAGAGACCTTCCATACATAGAATGAAGTGGTAAGGATACAGGGGGTCTCCCTGTCTCAGCCCTCTAGAAGGTTTGAAGAAGGAAGTGGGGGATCCATTTAAGAGAACCGCCGAAGTTGTGGTTCCAATACATTGTGCAATTAGATCACACCAATGATCTCCAAACCCAAATTTATTTAGATTTTGCATGAGAAATTACCATTCGACTCTGTCGAATGCCTTGGACATATCAATCTTTAGTCCTATATAACCTATTTTTCTCTTTTTCCTACTTCTCATCGTATGGATGATCTCATGAGCAATGATGACATTATTCGATATTTGTCTTCCTGGGACGAAAGCGGATTGGAAAGGAGAGATTAGCTTATCTAGAAGGGGTTTTAACCTATTTTCTAGGATCTTGGAGATTAATTTATAAACCGTATTACACAAGGAAATAGGTCTAAAATCTCCCGGAGCAGTAGGGAATTTGAATTTGGGAATTAGAGTGATGAAAGTAGCATTTAATTCCTTCAGGAGTCATTTTTCTTAGAAGAAATCTTGGACAGTTTTTGTTAGATCATTTTTCAGAAGATTCCAGTTCTTCTGAAAGAAAATAGCTGGGAATCCATTGGGGCCAGGAGCTTTATTTGAGTGCATACTAAAGAGCAAATTTTATTTCTTCTTCAAGAGGGAGCATAATGAGCTTTGTGTTTTCCTCGTCAGTGATGCATCTAGGGATTAATTCCAGAATATGAGGGGGAATATCTTTATTCTCAGAAGAAGACATCTCCGAGAAATGGGAGAACAAAACATTTGAAATTTCATCTCTATCCTTGCACCATTCCTCATTTTTGTCTTTTAAAGTATCAATCCTAAGCCTTCTATAGTTTTGCTTAGCTGTGGTATGGAAGAAACCTGTGTTTCTATCCCCCAATTTCAGCGAATTCTCAGTCGCTTTTAATTTCCAAATTGTCTCCTCAAAATTACACCATTTTTCAATCTCCGAGTTAAGGTGGATCACCACACTAGAGCTTTCTGGAAGATTTCTAACATTTTTAGCATTAACAATGGCTTTTGTTATTTTCTTGATATGGTGTTGAATATTTCCGAAATAGTCCCTTTTCCATTTTTGAATCATGATTTTTACATTTTTTAGTCTAGACACTAGATTAAAAGCAGATGAGCCTTGGATTTCAATTTTCCAGGCTTCCTCGATGACCTCTCAACAGGAAGGATCTTCTAGAAAAAAACTAAAGAATTTGAAAGGTTTTGCACCATCTTTCCAAATAGGAGATGTTTTCAGCAAAATCGGAGAATGGTCCGAGGCTATAGGGGGTAGATGATGAAGATTGGATGAAGGGAAGCTTGTTAGCCATTGGTCATTTGCTAGAGCTCTATCTAAACGGGCTTCTATAAAGGCCTTGCCTTTACGTTTATTCGACCAAGTAAAGGGATAACCTACAAAACCCAAATCTATGAGTTTAGCCTTGTTTATGAGATTATGGAAGAAGAAGCTTTCATTATGGTTAAAAGGTCCACCTTATTTTTTTTCTTTAGCACCTAAAACAAAATTTAGGTCTCCTAGGACAAGCCACGGCAGATCCACCGATTTGGCCATATCTTGAAAGTAATTCCATGATATTAGTTTGTTTCTCTTGTTGGAGTTACCATAAACACAAGATAACATCCACTGCAGGGATGTTGATAAATCAGTGATGATGGAATCAATTTGACAATCATTAAAGTTTAGAATGTCAAACTTGACGTTGGCATTCCAAGCTAGAAAAATACCTCCAACAGTCCCAATAACTCCTTTTGGGTCAACAATCACAGACTCAAAGAAGTTTAGTTTTTTTATGACACGGTTTAGTGATTCTCTAGATTGCTTAGTCTCAGAAACAAAGAGAATATCCGGATGATATTCTTTAACAAGGTTGTGAAGATGGGTTTTGGTAAATGGTTTACCTAGCCCTTGAACATTCCAAGAGATGATGTTTAAAGACATGATGGGGTAATAGCAGGGAATTGAGCCTAAGGGAGCTTGAGAAAAAGTTTTTCTAGGGGTATAGTGTTTTACAGGTTTAATTTTGCTAATGGTGCAGGAGATTGTAAAAACAGATCCTAAGTACCCCTCCCAAAAACGAAATTGACAAAACCCAATCCAGATCACAATGAGAAATTTAAGATTCCGAGAGCCTTTGACAAAAGAGTACCAACTGATCAAATCTATTATTATGTAACTGTTTATGTTAATCCTCCAAGAACTAGCAAAGGTGATTTGAGCTGTGTTCACTAAACTATCGTAAATTGAGTAGTGCTTATACTAAGAGATTAATTCCAGTGAATAATAATCATGAGAAGCAAGAAAACCAGCATGTGGGTGTAAAGATGGTTGTAAGTAGTGATACTGGTGATTTGAAGAACATACCTGATTTTCTTTTTCTACCTTCTCCGTTACTGCACCATTTGACGCCTCTCCCACATTTCCAGAGCATCCCAGAGCATCATTTTCACCTCTGGATATTTCATGGCTTCACCAAATGGCACTTTCACTTTCTCAACCAAGGGGTTGTGGATTGGTTGTTGGGTTTCTAGAGGGTGGGCTGGCCAAGGGATGATATTGAAAGGGGAGGATATGGTGAGTGGGGGAGCCATGATGGATTTTGTAAGTTGATCAGAGCCGAGGAAAGATGAGATTGCACTTTTTTTCATTTAAGATTTTGGTATTGAAGTTGAAGGGTATTTTTTCCATTTCTATTGTTGGATATTTTGCTTTTGCAGAAGAAGTAAAATACCGATGAGGAGGAATTATAACTTCAGGTTGAGCCTTCTTGGGTTCAGATTGTGCCTTCTTCTTTCCTTTATCCCCCCCCCCCCCCCCCCCCCGTAATTTCACCAATTAGGTTTTGCAGTTTTCTTTTGAATATAAGGGTTTCCATTCGTGTTTTCCTCGGCTTCACATACTTTGATCTCCCTTTTGCCATCTTTTCTTTTGTTAGAATACCAGATTGGTTGATGACAATTCCTGTTGAATTAGTAACCGAGATTTGATTAGAGATTTCCTCAGAGACAATGATTGGAGATTTGTTCAGATCCATTTCTTGACCTAGTTTTTCTTCTTCCCTTAAGAGCTGTAGCAGTTTAACTTTGTTCAATTTCAGATTTAACCCCTTTGATGAAGGTACGATATTTGAAGAACTTTGAAGATTTAGCTTGTCTCCCGATTTCCTTTCTTTATCAGATAGTTTCTTCAGTTTCTTCGAATCCTCATATTTTTCATCAGCCGACATAACCATTTTCCCTTTGATGTTTATCTCTTTGCAGACAAAGATTTCATTTTGATTCTTTAAAACCAAATCGTATCCACTTGTTAAAGGCGCCTTTGAGGGTGCCCCGATCACTGATGTTTGTTCGCCTTCCATTGCAGAAAGCACCATCTAACCGTTAATCTGGTGGTCCAAGAGATTTTCCTCACATGAGATAACCGAGCTTTTTGTTGTCCACATTTGGCTTGACTCAGTCGGTGGGCCATGGATACACTTGAAAGCACCTGCCATAGTTGCACTTTCCTCACCAGGACTGTTCCATCTTTGGACTTTGTAAAAACCCATTTCTATATTCTCCGTCCATACCCTTTTTGAAGATAGAGTACTAGTCATAGATACTTCACTACCAGTCGAGCTGAGAGGAGAATCTGCAAAGTCCGCATCAGTGACTTTAAGGCTGAAGCCTGGTGGGATTGATAGAGCCACTAGGTTTCGGATTGGTCGAGATGATGGACTTATCATATCTTGGAAATCGAAAACTTCTTCTGCTATTATTGGTGGTAGAGGCTGAGTAATCTTCATTGTAAGCATTTGCTCCATTTGGTCGTAAGCAAGCGCCATATCTGGGACTTCCTCATGTTCAGGCTCATGTAGAACATGAGAATAAAAAGTTGGAGAGGGCGCTCTGCATCTTTCCTTTGGGTGGTTTATGATCCTGCAGATCTTGCAGAAAGATTTCGGTAATGGTTCATAATATAGCATAACATCCAACCAGTCATTTACATCATGATAAAGTCTAAACGTTTCATCCAGCTTTTTGTTTAGGTCCATCTGAACAAGGCATCTAGCAAAAGGACGAGCATGGTTGCAGTCTTGTGGTAATTCTTTGATGACAAAGACACCAATTCTATTTGCTATCATTTCCGGTATCCCTTCTCCGAAAAATTCCACTGGTAGATTTAGATAACTAACCCAAATATTAACCAGGTTTGTGTTGATAAGAGTCGCTGGGATTGCAAACTGGTAAGCTTTTACCACCAAAAGCCAAGCATCGTACTTTGTTGGGGAGTATCTTATTGCTCTTTGAGCATCATCAGGGTTCTGCAGCTCTAGGATAAATTTGTTGTTTTCATTACTACCACTCACAAGGGTTGCCATAGGTTGGTAAGCTAAAACCCATAGGAATTGCATCTTTTCCATCATTTTCCTCATGTTAAGCTTAAAGGGACAGAAAATGTGTGCTACTTCAAGGCACTCTGTTTTGATTCTGCATCTTGAGCTGGTTTCACTAGGAATGACTAAATATTTGGATAATGACAGTTAGGTGTTCATTCTATCTACCATTTCACTTTCAATGGGAGAAACAGAGGTCGAAGGTGGTTGGTTATTCATGTGGTTGCTTTGGTGAAGGTTAGCTGGAGATATGAACTGTTTCTTTTTCTTGAATAGGTTTGAGAATTTTTTACAGAGCCCGGCCATTAACTCGTATAGAAAAAGTCCAAAGAGCCACCATTTTATTTTAAGAGCAGCAGTTACTTCAGAGGGTAAGGTGGTTGGAGCATTAACATTTTGCAATCTTTCTTTACTATTGTTCATGATAACAAAGGGGATGAAATGAAGAGAAAGGGGAGGAAGAAAGGGACAGGTCGAAGAAGGAGAGGAGAATAAGAATATTAACTGTGAGTTTAACCAGGGTGAGGCTAGTTCCAAAAGTAGCAGACAGAGTCTGACTGAAATAAAATTGCGCTGAATAGCAGGGGAAGAAAATCAAACCCAGCAGACTTTAATATGGGGATAAAGCGAGTGGAAGGGATAGATGGAAAGCTAACAATAGTCAAGGTGCCTTTAGTGAAACCTGCAAATAACCAATAAATGATCAGATAACAAAGGGAGAAAGAACAGATGAATCTTACCGGAGAGAGGCGTCATCGGTGCCGGAGGTAGAGTGGAAAATCAGGGAATGGAGACTAGATCATAATCAATCCAAAGAATGATAAAATGTGTTGAAAAAGGGTGGATGTGAAGGTAAATTTGGTGAAAATGATTATAAGAAAGAAGTGACGTAATGCTGATGGTTGTAGAGCAATTATATGAAAGAGTGTCCAACTTGGCTTCTTAACTAAGAGCATTTCGACACCTACTACTACTGAGGCAAAACGTAAGGTGTGAATAACCAAGTCCCAAAAGCTTCAAGTCCCTGGCTGACATCCTTCTCAAAATTTCAAAGAGACGAATTGTTGGATGCAAAGATATTGTAGGATTGGAATTGAAGGAGATTGCGTATCTTCAACTGTTACGGCGTCGTGGGTTGTTTCTCTACTTCTAATTCTTTAAACGTCAATATATATATATATATATGTGTGTGTGTGTGTGGAATTAAGTGTCTCCAACACATCATTGACTGGATAGATAGTGCAGCTCCACCCATATATGGTAAATTTCCAATGCGGGAAAAGATTTTGCTTAATCGGATTTCTAACGGTAAATATTTTGCTCCATATGGCAATCAACCAATGTTGTCTCCTGGAATGACCCTTCTTCATCTACTGTACACGCCATGTGTAAATTTTTCCTACTTTTTTTGTCGACTAATTTTTTATTGTTGTCGTGTATCGAAGAGCAGAAAAGTATTGTTGTGGATGTCATGAGAGTTTCTATTTCTACCCTGGCCATTTATATTCTGGTGGCCTTAATCCAAATTACTGGTGTCAATATCACTAAAACATAACGAATTTCCCAAACTAAAAGTTCACTTCCAATCATCTTTAATTGTTTCCCTAATTATTGAATAATTAATTGGGGGATATATGGAATAATTGGGAAATATTGCGGGCATGATTTTTCAATGCTGGCAATCCATCGACCATGCCGGCAGCATCAAAAAACCATGCTGACATCCCCAAATTAATCCATATATCCCCCAATTTGATGTTCTAATTATTACCCAATTCAACAAACTTTCAATGTCTTCCTATCCAATCCCACCCACCTGACAACTCCCCCTAAATTGGCCTCGATAACCCTCATCATAATTCATATCTCTATTTCTATATTTAAGAAATTCACAAAATAATTTTTTTTTAACAACCCGGACAGTAAAAGGCCAATTTGATTGACAAAAGCAATTCACACTTTCATTAAAATGATTACACACATAAACAATCAATAGTTTTCATCGGAGATCAGCAAACAATCCAGTGATTGCGAATACAATCAGTCAATCACAAACTTTCTAACCAGAAGAAGAAGAAGAATGACGTTTATGAGGCAACCCAGATGCTGGTGCTTCTTCATCATCAACAAACAAATCATCAGTCTTCCTCAATGCACCATGAGCTAAAACAATCACAGCTCCGATCGCAACCGACGAGAAAACATTCAGAATCACACCGGTAAACATCAACCCAACAATCGTAACAACGGCAAGCACAGTCAAGACGATCCCATCATTAATCATGTTGTTGAATAACACCAACGGTTGGTCACGTAAGAAGTACAGAAACACCCAAGCAGCAACAATAGCTATGAATATGATCATTGATATTGGATGGTAAATTAAACTCAAGAACAGAATCACTAACACGATAATGGCGTAATTCATACGGAAATAAGCCGTGTTCGTTTTGATCCGTGAGTATGCTTCCATGAGACCATGTGGTGCACCAAAAGCTTCCCAAAGAAACATTTGTCTCCATGGTCTACGAGTACCTAGACCTGAGTAAATCTGCTCCTTTGCCCTGGATATGAATTCCATGCTTCCTGATCCTGATGGTATTGTTCCATAGGTTGTCATGTTTTGATGATTTCCCAAAGTGAGAAAGTTGAAAAAAATTGAAGTTGAAAAATATCTAGAAAAGAAGAGTTATGAGAGTTTGGACTTTAATGTGTTGATATAGGGTTCAGCTCAGGGTATAACTATTTTTTTCTGCAATGACACAAGTAGGACCAGACAAGACATGGATATCCTGTAACATTTTATATCACTTTCACGTGAGGTCGGCAACAATAACTCAACTCTAACAACAAACAAACAAGAAGGGGCTAGAAAGTTGGCAAAATGGTGGACTAAACTATGCTTGCTTAATCTTCTTCATTAAGGGTAATGGAAGTTAAGATAATTGACTTGGTATTGTTAAATCAATGATACAACTGTTGATGATGGAGGAACACGGTAACATGACTGCTACAGAAAGCTTAAATATGTGTTAAAAGCGTGTGACAGTGATTAGTCGTGGACTAGAACCATGGACCTGGAATAGGGGTTTTGGCATGGGTGCAATTGTATTCAATTAGGGGGTTTCTGCAAAGCAAAAACTATATGTTGGGACCCTAGTCCCAAATTGGTTAGATGGGGCTTAATTGGGTAGTTTATAAGTCAATGGGATCCCTCGTCTAGTCAACCGGTTTTCGAATTGAGTTCTACCCATGGGCTTATGACGAGTTTAGGCTCGGTACCCTAACATTTGGTATTAGAGCCAACCACCACGACCCATGCTAGATTAAAGTGTAGGGGTACCTATGTATGGGCGTAGTTGCCACCAGCATTGAATACTGGTAGGCGAGTGGAGCCGCCATAAGAGAAAGGGCTACCGTCCGGTCAGTGTCGATAGAGTGGGCCAACGAGGACGTTGGGTCTGGAAGCGTGGTGGGATGTTGGGACCCTAGTCCCACATTGGTTAGATGGGGCTTAATTGGGTAGTTTATAAGTCAATGGGATCCCTCATCTAGTCAACCGGTTTTCGAGTTGAGTTCTACCCATGGGCTTATGACGAGTTTAGGGTCGGTACCCTAACACTATACTCCACACGTTTTAGGAGAAGTGATACCCGGAAAAAAAATATGAAAGTATCACTTTTCCTAAGACGAGGAAAGTATTACATAAACTATGATTTCTCATTTTTATGCCACACCAGCATTGTCAGAGAGTTGCGGTGGTGGTGGGCGAGAATAGATGCGAGGAAACGCCCCCCCTTTTTATTTTGAGTGGCATATCTTAGATCCACATTACAGAAGACTAATTTGAAAAATTGGAACCTAATCAGTCCCTGAACAAGATCGCAATTCATATCCAAATAAGCAAAGACAACAAAGAAAAGTAAAGCATATGGATAAGAAAGAAGAAAGAAAAACATGGCATATGAGATTACTGAACCCATGTTAGCTCCAGTGCGTGGTCCAGCATTTTTAATGTCTAACATTATTGAAAGTGTCCATTAACCATAGGACATTTATATGTGGGATCATCTTCCAGAAAGGAAAGAGAACCCCAAAACTTGTAGGGTCATCATACAGTAAGATTTACTCTGACATTCCAAACATTACTCTGAAACATGAATTTTATCCAGTATGGTTCAGACAAAAAAGACTGGAAACATAAAAAATTTCTAGTTAGGGTTACAATTTTACCTGGATTTGTGAAGGTCATATATTTCCTACATATAATACATGTTACTGAGGCACTACTAACTAAAACACAGAACCTTTCAAGTATCACAAGAACAAGTGGCATCAAAATACTGACTGGGATGCTTTGGTAGCATAAGTCCGCATGTTTCAGTTTCTCTTCACTGTTTAGGCATGTGGTCTTCCCTATGCACCTTCCAAGGACCGTAGTAGAACTTCGGTTGCATGAGAGGAACGGCTTCTCCTGGATGCTCTTCCCAATATTTTTCCTGCTCAACAATACAATGGTTAAATTCAACGGTGAATTCTGGAGAAACTTAACCGAGGTCCAATTAGCAGTGTCAAATTCGCCAAATATCTAATAACTCCAGCCCAATACACTCTCTAAGATTTTTCACATATTAATTGGTGAAACTCAAATGCAGGAAAAAAATATCAGTTTGTTGAATTTTAAATGTTAACTTACTGCGAACGAAACTTTCGATTCAAGCATAGTGAAAAACAGATAAGAAGAAGATTATCAGCACTCGTAAGCTGAGATCGAACTAACATAGTTGAACATAACTGTCAATTAACCAAGGTCGTACTAGCAATTTCGAGAACCCAATCAACTGAGAATTTCAGCTCTAGTTACGTTCCCTAACAGATTACTCACATACAAACTAGAAGATGTCTCCACAGTTGATGAATCTCTACTCTCTATCTTTTTAATAACAACCAGGAGTGCAGATTCTTCGCTCAAAATTAAAGCATGTACCGAATTATTTATAAAACCTCTTTCTACTTTGTCGAATCAATTATCAAATGCAAATAAAGTTATGGCTCAACTTACAAACAGCAAAAGTGCATAAATTACTAACACTCGAAAGCTGAGAACTGCAAAAATCATAAAAACATCTTACGCAGCTTTTACAACAAATATCTGAAAATGAATCGAACTTTATAACAAGACTACAGCTTCTAGGTAGATAACAGACTATATCCAGGCCCCATCCTAAAGCAATAGTCCTTTTGAAACACACAAGCTTCTGTTCAAATCCTGGTAAGACTACAAAATTCTCATGTGTAAATCAAGCCAATGTTGATTTGAAACATGAATTCTCAGCATAATCGATCAAACATATTAAGACCCAAAAATTCCTACAAACTAGAAATTTAACCTTTTATAAAATAGTTCAATGTACTGAACAAGGAAAATTATGAGATTTACCTTATAAAGTTGTTCGGTGACTGCAGAACCAATAACTCCAGTATAAAATGCAGCAACATAAATCACAATAAGTGGTTTAAATGATTAAGGTCTTCAATATGGATCAATCATATCACATACAAGTGTTTTCTCCCATTTTGAATACACATGTTCTGGATATTTCCTCCATAGAAATGTAGACATGATGATTCTCTTTTCCAGAATGAAAGAATTAGAGTTATAGGAAATTTGGGGTTTCGAGGGTTTTTGAGGTGTAATTGAAACTGCCTGAACTTGTTAGAGCATGTATCCATTTATTGACTAAACTTTTTTCTTTTCACTTTGTTGAGTTTCAATCGATTATCAAATGAAACTACAAGTAGAAAACAGAAAAGAAGAAGATTATTAGCACTCATAAAAAGCTGGGATCGAACTAGCATAATCAACAAAACTGTCAATTTTTAACCAAGGTTTTATACGCAATTTCGAGAACCCAATCAACTGAAAATTTCAGCTCCTAGTTACGTTGCCTAACAGATTCCTCACGTACAAACTAGAAGGTGTCACCACAATTGATGAACCTCTCTATCTTTTGTACTAACAATAATCTGAGAACATGATAAGCATAAATCAGGAGTGCAGAATGGCTTATGCGAAGACTGGAATTTCTTAATGAAAATACAAATGCAGATTCAACGACAAACATCTCAAAATGATTCTCAAACTCTATACGATGCAATGCTTATGCCCCTGCATCACTATCACAAGAATTCCAGACTATAAGCAAACCCCATCCTTAAACAATGTTTTTTCTTTAACACCTGACCAAGCTTTTGTCCAATCTTATAAACTTAGATCAAAACTTGGACAACATTTCCATTTCTAACATGAAACCTAAACAGAAAGAACGACGTAAAGACTTCGAATTTAAATCATACCAATCAGTAACTAGAAGAAAGTTACAAATTCTAAGTTGCGTAAATTTCAATAGCTGACTAACTTCTTTTATAAATATGAACTACACATAAGAAAAAACATTTTATTGGCATCAAACTTAAACCTTATTAGCAACCAAAAGTTCTAAATCTACTTCACTTAGAACAATAAAACTCTCAGAACTACATTTAACATTGAAGTACAAATTTAATCAAACTTCCCATCTAATCCATATTTCCAGCTCCTAACTACACTTTCATGCAGATTCTTCCCTCACAATTAGAGCATGTATCCAATTATTTATAAAACATCTTTTTACTTAGTCGCATTCAATTATCAAATGCAAATAAAGTTATGATTCAACTAACAGACAACAAAAGTAACAGTCAAAAGCTGAGAGAATATGAACGGCAAAACCCGGGATTGGCAGAATTGGCTTACGCGAAAATTAAAAATATCTTAAGAAAACTACAAATGCGGGTTTTATAACAAATATCTGAAAATGATTCGCAAACTTTATAACAAGATTATACAAGCTATGTATAGCTTCTCAAAATATAACAGATTATACCCAAATCCCATGCTAAAGCAATAGTCCTTTTGAAACAGCTGACCAAGCTTTTGTTCAAATCCTCTTATAAGACTACATTCTCATGTGTGATACAAGCCAAGTTGATTTGAACCCTAATACGAAACATCAACGGGAGGAATACACAAGGACTTAGAATTCTAAGCATACTAAATCGAACATCTCAAAATGATTCTCAAACTTTATAAGAAGATTATTCCAGCTATGTATAGCTTGTCAAAATATAACAGATTATACACAAATCCCATTCTAAAGCAATAGTCTTTTTGAACACCTGACCAAGCTTTTGTTCAACTCCTCTTATAAGACTATATTCTCATGTGTAAATCAAGCCAAGTTGACAAGGACTTTGAATTCTTAGCATACTGAATAAAACATCCCTAAATGATTCTCAAATTTTATAACAAGACTATTCATGCTGTATATAGCTTCTTAAGATATAACAGATTATAAGCAAACCCCATCCTAAAACAATGTTTTCCTAACACCTGACCAAGCTTTTGGACTAATCCTTACTAACTTTGACAAAAATTTAGACAGCATTTTCATTTCCAGCGTGAAACCTTAACAAGAGGAACAAACTAAAGACTTTGAATTCACGATATACCATACCAAACATATTAAGCCATCAGGAATTTCAGCATTCTCATAGTAGACAAATCATCAATTCGATTTAAAGTTCCAGAATCTAGGTCGTGCAAATTCCAATAGCCAATTAACTTCTATAAAATTTGAACTGCATATGCGTTGAGTTTACTGACAAAAAGTTAACCAATACGTCTAAATCTACTTTACTAACCACGACAAAATCATCAGAACAGATATTTGCAATTGAAGTATATACTTCATGAAAGTACCTAGTTAATCAATGTTTCCACCCCCTAACTACACTCTCTGGCAAAATCCTCCCCCACAAATTAGAGCATGTATCCAATTATTGACTAAACTTCTATTTCGTTTCACTTTGTTGAATTTCACCTGATTACCAAATGCAATTAAAGTTCTACTTCAACTATCAAACAACAAGAGTAGATAAATTACTAACATTTAAAGGCTGAGAATGTGAAAAGTACATCAACTCAATAGTGACAGAGCTGCTAAAATCATAAATATCTTAATGAAACTACAAATGTAGGTTTTACACCAAATATCTCAAACTTCATCACAAGATTACTCTAAGCTAGATACAGCTACTCAACCTAAAGCAATTCAAAGTACTGGACAAGGAATTATAATAATAACTTTGTTTACCTTATAAAGTTGTTCAGTAATTGCAGAACCAATAATACCAGTATAAAATGCAGCAACATAAATCATAATAATTGGTTTAAATGACTTAGGTCTTCTATATGGATCAATCATATCCCATAAGAGTGTTTTCTCCCACTTCGAATACACATGTTCTGAATATTTCCTCCATAGATATGTAGACATGATGATTCTCTTTTCCAAAATGAAAGAATTGGAGTTTTTGGAAATTTGGGGTTTCGAGGGTTTTTGAGGTGTAACTGGTTAGAAGTGAAAATAGAAATAACTTTCTAATTAACATTCAATGCGTCTGAATCTACTTTACTAACTACGAAAAAATCATCAGAACAGGTATTTAACAATTGAAGTATATACTTTATCAAAATAGTAGTGATACCTAGCTAATCAACATATTCAGCTCCTAACTACAATTAGAAATATATACTCTATGGCAGAATCCTCCCTCACAAATTAGAACATGTATATAATTATTGACTAAACTTCTTTTTTCGTGTCACTTTGTTGAATATCAATCGATTATCAAATGCAATTAAAGTAAAAGACAGAAAAAAAGAAGATTATTAGCACTCATAAAAAGCTGGGATCGAACTAGCATAATCAACATAACTGTCAAGTTTAACCAGGGTTTTATACGCAATTTCGGAACCCAATCAATTGAAAATTTCAGCTCCTAGTTACGTTGCCTAACAGATTCCTCACGTTCAAACTAGAAGGTGTCAACACAATTGATGAACCTCTATCTTTTTTACTAACAATCAATCCGAGAACATGGTAAGCATAAGTCAGGAGTGCAGAATGGCTTATGCGAAGACTGGAATTTCAACCACAAACATCTCAAAAGGATTCTCAAACTCTATATAATGCAATGATTATGCCCCTGCATCACTATCACAAGACTATTCATGATGTATATGGCTTCTCAGTATATTCCAGACTATAAGCAAGCCCCATCCTAAAACAATGTTTTTCCTTTAACACCTGACCAAGCTTTTGGTCTAATTCTTATAAACTTGAATCAAAACTTAGACAACATTTCCATTTCTAACGTGAAACCTAAACAGGAAGAACGGCATAAAGACTTTGAATTTAAATCATACCAATCAGTAACTAGAAGAAAGTTTCAAATTCTAAGTTGTGATTTCAATAGCTGACTAACTACTTTTATAAATATGAACTACACATAAGAAAAAACATTGAGTTCATTGGCATCAAACTTATACCTAATTAGCAACCGAAAGTTCTAAATCTGCTTCACTTACAACAATAAAACTCTCAGAAATACAATTAACATTGAAGTACAAATTTAATCAAGCTTCCCATCAAATCCATATTTCCAGCTCCTAGCTACACTTTCACGCAGATTTTTCACTCACAATTAGAGCATGTATTCAATTATTTATAAAACATCGTTATGATTCAACTAACAAACAACAAAAGTAGATAAATTACTAACACTCAAAAGATGAGAGAATATGAACAGCAAAACCCGAGATTAGCAGAATTGGCTATTTGGCTTACGCGAAAATTATAAATATCTTCATGAATGATGAAACTACAAATGCAGGTTTCATAACAAATATCTGAAAATGATTCTCAAACTTTATAACAAGATTATTCAAGCTATGTATAACTTGTCAAAATATAACAGATTATACCCAAATCCCATGCTAAAGCAATAGTCCTTTTGAAACACCCGACCAAGCTTTTGTTCAAATCCTCTTATAAGACTACAATCTCATGTGTAAAACAAGCCAACTTGATTTGACCCTAATACGAAACATCAACTGGAGGAACACAAGGACTTTGAATTCTTAGCATACTAAGTCAAACAGCTCATAATGATTCTCAAACTTTATAACAAGACTATTCACGCTGTATTCAGCTTCTCAAAATATAACAGATTATAAGCAAACCCCATCCTAAAACACTGTGTATAACACCTGACCAAGTTTTCATTCTAATCCTTACCAACATTGACAAAAATTTAGACAGCATTTCCATTTCCAGCATGAAACCTTAACAGGAGGAACGAACTAAAGACTTTGAATTCACGATATACCATATCAAACATATTATGATATTAAGCCATCAAGAATTCCAGCATTTTTCATAGTAGACAAATTCATCAATTCGATTTTTGGAAGATTAGAAACTGATAAGAAAATTTCAAAATCTAGGTGGCGCAAATTCCTATAGCCGATTAACTTCTTTAAAGTTTGAACTACATATACGTTAAGTTTACTGACAAAAACTTAAACCTAATTAGCAACCAATACATCTGAATCTACTCTACTAACCATGACAAAATCATCAGAACAGCTATTAGTATTTAACAATTGAAATACCTAGCTAACCAATATTTCCACCCCCTAACTACACTCTCTGGCAAAATCCTCCCCCACAAATTAGAGCATTTTCGTTTCACTTTGTTGAATTTCAATCGATTATCGACTAAAGTTCTGATTCAACTAACGAACAACAAAAGTGTATATATTACTAGCATTCAAAAGCTGATAACATGAATAGCAAAACTCAAGAGTGATGGAACTGCAAAAATCATTACTATCTTAATGAAACTACAAATGCAGGTTTCATAAAAAAATATCTGAAATGACACCCTAAGTTTATAACAAGACTATTCAAGCAATATACAGCTTCTCAAATTATAACAGATTATACTCAAACCCCATCCTAAAGCAATGGTCCTATTTAAACACCTGACCAAGCTTTTGTTCCAATCTTTATAAGACTACATTCTCATGTGTTAAACAAGCCAAGTTGATTTGAACCCTATAAGTACTTTGAATTCTCAGCATATTAAGACCCCCAAAATTCCTACAAACTAGAAATTTAATAACCTTTATAAAATTCAATGTACTGAAAATGGAATTATGATATATTTACCTTGTAAAGTTGTTCAGTGATTGCAGAACCAATAACTCCAGTATAAAATGCAGCAACATAAATCATAATCAGTGGTTTAAACGATTTAGGTCTTCTATATGGATCAATCATATCCCATAAAAGTGTCTTCTCCCATTTCGAATAAACATGTTCTGAATATTTCCTCCACAGATATGTAGACATGATGATTCTCTTCTACTAATGTAAGAATCGGGGGTTTTGGAAATTTAGGGGGTTTTTTGGGTTTTGAGTTCTAAACTTCTATTTGGAACTGGCCGAACTTGTTAGATTTTGTGGTGAATATAAATAAGGACGAGTTAAATCGGATACTTCTCAGTCAGCCGAATCAGCTGCAGTAGAATTTCCTTTCAATATTCATTTCAGTGCGTCAAGGGTAAATAACACTGAGGGTAAACAAAAGTGGATTTCACTGTGAATAGAATATTTGGAATTTTATCTTCAAATGGGTTTATCACTACAAAAATTGTTGACGGATACATTTAGTTAGACTAAGTAAAAAGCCTGGTTTAATTGGCCCCAAAAAACAATTAGGGGCTTCACACTACATGACAAAAAGGGTCATGAAATAGCAATTGGTGGTTATCCCTTATCCCAATTTTGTTAAAAGCCTAAACTATCCCTAAATCATTAGTGTTAATTAAGTTAATTAAGTTGTTAATTAGTTTAGTTAGATTAAAATCAGATTTAGGGATAAATTTTTGATAAAAGAAAAATTGTGTTTTTGTGTTGTGGAGAAGGAGAAGTTGAGTTTTTGGGGGAAAAGTTAGGGTTATTTGAAATGAGTGATTCTGGTGGAGGAAATGATATTGGTGAAGCTTCAAATAACAAACATGATTGTGTTGATGGTGAGATTATCTTGCATTCCCATTTGGATTTGATGTATGATGAAGACATGTTAGTAGAGGAAGCCATCAATAATGGTGCAAATGAACATCCCTTTGCTCTAGATTAAGGAACCAACACTCAAAATGAGGAACCCGAAGCTCAAAACAATCAGGTAAACATCTTATACCCTTCGATTTGTCTGTTTGTTGCTCCAAGTGGTCGAATCATTCCCACTATGAAACAACTCAGTGTAAGAGTCGTTATTGTCGGGGATTTATACCCAAACGACTCTATGGAGTCGTCATTTTATAAAAACTACCAATGACGACGCAAACCTGCAACTTTTCCAGGTTATGAAAAATCGTCAGGGTGGTGTGATAAACATTGACGACTCCGGATATCTAGGTCACACATAGTCGTTAATTTGGATAATTTATACCCGAACGACCCTAAAACCTATAACTTTTTGTAAATATATCTCTCAGGGTCGTTATTTGTGTATTCATACTCAATGACGACCCTAACCAACCATTTTTAATATACCTTAGAGTCGTCATATATGTAGTCATACTCAATGACGACCCTATCACTTCTTCTTTTTTTATAACTTTTGATTTCATAGAATCATTTCATTGAATTGTAAAAGGCATACATCTTGCATATCGTTGCATTGAAGGAAATGAAAAATAATAGATAATAATGGTGCACTTAAACACTTAACCATAGGTGTTGTTAAAGGTAGTGCCTTCCAAGATACGGTAGCATTCGTCGAACTCAAACTTTTTCCCACGAAGCACCTCATATTGGGCATACGCCTTCCCCAACTGAAAACGCAAAACATAAATAAGTTAGTATCATTCAAAACTTGGGATTAGTTTTACCTCTTGTTTAAATACTTACTCTTATAGTACCCAACATATTGGGCATGGCTTCCCTTACGACTTTCAACTCTTTTTTGAAAGCTTCACATTATATGAATATCTCCTCGAACCGTTCCTTGACGAGTTTCAAAGACCTAGAGTTACAATTTCCGTCTAACGCCACAAAAACGATGAATACATGGTTCTACCAAGCATCGGATGTTTGATCAATGTCTTTTCTTAGATCTTCAAAGTGGTTTGTGACTGTCAACCAAGCTCTCACAGTGGCGCAATTCTCTTCTTCTATGTAGGGAGTAGCCATGGTGTTTCCTTTTCTTTTGCTCTAGGATTTTTTTTATCAATGAGAATGAATGTGAAGGTTGAGAATTATGGTTTGAGTGAAGAAGGGGTGAGATATGGGTCTCTATTTATAGAAATTAACGACCCAACAGTCATTTTTTTGAATTTTTAACCGTTGCTCGACTCAATCACATTGGTTGAATTCAAAATTTGCAATAACTGCATCTAGAGTCGTTATCCGTCATATGTAGAAAGTAACGACCCTTCAACACAAACAAAGTCTCCATCCTTCATGTTTATGTTCTGACGACTCAAGTAACAAACTATCTTACGTAACTTTTAGGGTCGTTAATCGGTTGTTCTCCAAAAGTAATGACTTAGCCTAAATTTCTAAAAAACCTGAGAGTCGTCATTTGTTTATTTATAAACATGACGACCCTTATTTGGAGTATTGACTGAGTACATATTTGTGAACTGATTTTATTGAATCGAAAAAAACATACATGTACTATGAAATAAAATAGAAGGAAAAGACATAAAATAGTTCACTACATTGCGCTTGAAAACCTAAATGAGTTTAATCATATGCGTCGAATTTCCATTCACTTTCCCTCAAGAGACGATAGCAGTCCTCGTGCAAGAACTCATGGCCGTACTTTAATTCGTATTGGCTGCGACCCAAAGAGTACTGGAAAAACAATTTTTTTATAGGTTAGTGTTGTTGAATAAAAATAACCAAAGAAATAATTTTTGATGAACGGCCAATTGATTCACAAACTTACTCTATTCATTCGAGGTTCGTTGGGAAGAGCGTCAGCCCGAGCTTTCAATTCGTCTCTCAGCAATACGCATTAATTGTATAAATAATCGTACCTTTCCCTTATCTGCTGGAGCGTCCTTCTATAACGATTTCCGTTTAGTGCTTTAAAAACCTTAAATACACGTTTCCACCAACCATTGGATGTTTGATCCATGTTAAGGTACGGATCTCTGGTTTGGTCGTGGTTACTGGCGACCCAGTGCGCTCTTTCAAAGTCGTGCTTCGTGACCGAGATGTGTGCTCTAACAATAACAACATCTTCTTGATTATTGAATGGAGTTTGAGCCATTTTTAGTGTTTGAAAGTGATGGGTGACTGATTTGGGAAGATTGAAAGTGATGGGTGAATAACTTTGGAAAAGATAGGTCTCTTTTTATAGGAAAAAAGTACCCAACGGCTAGTTTATTTTGGAAAAAAACGTTACTTTTTTCCAAAAAAAAAGCAATAACTGCTCCTAGGAATCAAACGTAAATTTGATTTTCAAATTCTGCAATAACTGCATGTAGAGTCGTCATGGGTGATATATATAACCTAACGACCCTTTAAGAAAACTGAACAGAATGGTGTGTCTTTGTATGTAAAGAGTCGTTAGCATTCTGTTAGGGTCGTCATTCTTTACCAAATGATTCGTTCGCCTGCTATAACAACCATGACGACCCTATCCCTGGTATACAGACCATATTTCCTCACTATTTGGTCGTCAATCTGCTAAAATAGTAAGTGACGACCCTAGTAAATGTAAGAATGACCATAATTTCCAGGCTATTGAGTCGTCAATCTGCAAGTTCCATAGGTGACGACCCTCTAATTAAGGTTTTGTGTTATGTTGTAGTTGGTGGTGCAACCAAGCTCTCAACCAGAACCAGTCTCAACGATGGGTTCGGATACCTCCCAACACTATATGACTGATTTGGTACGTTAACCGTTTAGTTATATTTAATTTTAAATTATTTAATTAGTGATCTCATGGATGTGTAATTTCTTTGGTGAATGTAGACATGGGAAGACAAGGCTGAGGCCAAGGAATGGCTTATCTCAAAGGCAAAAGAGAAGATGTGCATGGTTGTTCAAAGCAAACACGTCGATTGTAAGAAGATGGAGATGGTATGCGCGAGAGCGGGGAAAAAGGGAGAAAGTCACAAAGGTAAGAATTACAAATATGAGAAGACGACGACTAGGGTCTACAAAACTGCGTCGAAGAAGTGTGAATGCCCGTTCATGATTTATTTCAAAAGGCATCACGAAACTGATCTATGGAGATTGGATAGTATTCCAGATGGTCGTAACAACCATCCTCCACCTAAAAGTTTATATAGACACCCTTCATATGCCAGGTTGAAACCGCATCAAATGGAGAAGGTTCGGCAGATAAAGGGATGTAGGCCTCTTAAGATCCTAAATTAAATAAGGGCGGAAGATAAGGATAACTTGTCTACCATTTCCACAATCTATGCTGCCAAAGAAACGATCAAGAGAACCGAATGGGATGGTGGATTAATTATGCAATAATCTGAGTGGTTAGCAGAAAAACTTAACTACGCCATGCAAACAAAAGTTGGTCCGGGAGAGAAAGTGACTCATATTTTTCTTGCGCACCCAAGGATGGTGGATTTGGCTCAGTGATTTTACCAGGTTCTATTCATAGATTGCACCTACAAGACAAACAGGTATAACATGCCCATGTTGAACATGGTCAGTTATACTTCGGATAAACAATCATTCACCGTGGCATGGTGCTTTATGGAAAAAAATTGAAATAGAGGATTATGTTTGGGCGTTGGAGCAAGTGAGGTTGATTTACCGTGGCAAAGAGACACCGCAGGTTATATTTACGGATAGGGATTTTGCAGTTATGAGTGTCGTCCGTCATGTTTTTCCACTAGCTCAACATTTTCTTTGTACGTGGTACATCCAAACCAATCTTTTTTCTAATTGCAAGAATCAAATCCAAAAGATCCATACTAAGAAGGGTAATCAACGTTCGAAGGAGGAAGACGAGCGTTTGAGTTAACTTTCCAAAAAGGAGTGAGCGGAAGAGAAAAGGAAAGAAAAGGAAAAATACGATGAAGAGGGGGATCTATGGAAAGACTTCTGCAAAGATTCAGAACATTTGGCTCATTCGAAGACCGAGGTTAAGTATTATGCTAACTTGCAGAAGTTTATTGATGATTGGAGCACGGATCATAAGAAGGTTGTCGAGTATTGCCTGAATACATGGTTGAATCCTTGGAAGGAGAAGTTTGTTTATGCATGGACCAATAGATACAAGCACGTCAAAAATGAGTCTACAAGTATTGCAAAGCAGTCTCATGGACGTTTGAAAAAAAATCTGGAAGAGAATAATGATGGGGTAGTTACGGTACAAGAAGCTATTCACGAGCACGCAGAGAATGATCTAAGAAAAATATTGGCCCAGATGGAGATAAGTAAAGACCGTTTTCTGATGCAATACATTGAAGACAAAGATTTGTTACGGGGGGTAGCACACCAAGTATCATGGTGGGCAATAATCCATATGATGGAAGAACTTATAAAGTTTAGAGCCAATACGGCCGCTGGAAAGGTGATGAAGTGTTATTGTACAACCGAGACATGGCTCGGCCTCCCGTGTAAACATAAACTTGGTGGGTACAAAGATATCATTCCTCTTGGAGATATCGATCCATTCTGGTAGTAACTTTCATTCACCCAAATCCCACAGGAGACGCTGAGCAAGAATTCGGAGACTTGGAGATTGGCAAGTACATCAACGAAAAATACCGAAAAATGAATTGTGTAGGAAGACAAATATTGGTTTCTAACTTGTGGCCGGCGGCCTGTAAGAGCTTGGGGGTAGAAGAAGAGCCAATAAAACAAAAACCACCAGGGTGTCCGGCAACTAAAATGTCATTTAGAGAAACTGTGAATGAAAACAAGAGCTGCACAAGAGACCCGTGTCGCCATGAGTATGTCTAGGCGGAAATTAATGAGTATGAGAACTCTTTCATTCCCAAGAAAAGGGGTCGGCCAAAAAACAAATAGTCACCCAAAGTCATATACAAGTGAAAGAAAAGGAGGATATTGATGTTGTTGAGAATACGATCGGTACCCAGCAAAGCCAAACGAGCGGAATGGTGACGATAAGAGGAATAAAGGGTTATCGTGCACCCCTAGAGATTCCCAAGGAAGACCACATCATGTTGCTTACACTTTGTATAAAGAGTATACCGATCAACCTCCTTACGTCATCTTGGATCACCTTATATCCACCGACGACGTTGACGGCGATGGCAATTGTGGTTACCATGTTGCAACGGAAAAGTTAGGGCATTTCGATGAAGCGGACAAACTAAAACTCACCCAAATCGAATATGCAAGAAAAAAAATGGCCACTAAACTCATTGAGGACAAGCAACTCTATCTAACAATGATCATGGAAGGAGATTCAAAAGAAAAAGAAATGAAGTTCAAGGAGTTGGTTTCCAACGTGAAATGGCGAAAGGGGTCGAAGATGGCCGGTTATAAGTTTTGGATGCAAATGCCTTTTGGTGCCCAACTTTTAGCGGACAAATTCACTTGTGGAGTTCATGTATTCAGCAAAGGGTTCCCCGGAGGCTCTTGTACGTATGTACCCTAAAGAACTAGGTGTGAGCTGGCGCTAAAGAAAAGAAGAATCGTAATGGCACATGTCAACATGAACCATTACATAGGCTTGAAGATAACTGATGAATGTCCTTTGCCACGGGTGGGCTATGGTGACTGGGGACACTAAGGAGTGGACAAACCAGTACGAGTACGGCATGAACTTGTTGGCACTAGGGTCTTTATTCGGTTAAGTATGTTGAGGACGAGTCCAACACATTGACAATCATTTACAACTTTCCAATGTGAGGCTCGTCATCATTTCTACAATCATTTAAAGATAAAAACTTTTAAACATCCTTCTAAATTCTTAAGAAAGCAAAAGTGTTTTAACAAACCATCCAAACCAAACACATAGTATCTAAGAAACATGAGTTCAAGTCGACAATCCTAAAAGAAAAATAAAACCAAGTTCATCCATTAAAACTATAAAACATCTCCTCACCCACGAGTACCACCTCGACCTCCGCCTCGACCTCCACCTCGACCTCTCTGACTTTCCTGACTTGATGATGATTTGCTTCTCTTAGAAGGACCCTGTGTTGGGCTGCCCCTTGGAGAACCACCTTCTTCTCCGATAGCTTGTTCATCATCATCATCGCTTCTTTCACCCCGTTGAGCACGTTCTTGTCTTAGTTGGCTAGCTGTTTTCCTGGTCCGCTTACATTGCTTAGCCAGATCAACAAACATTTCCTGGTCCGCTTACATTGGACACAAGACACTGACACCGTGTCCCAGTCGTTGCAACACAGGGTTTATCCTATACTTAAACTACTTATCCAGCAATGTAGATAAAACATGTTCTCCATGTGTATAGGAAGTATCTGTATCATAATCACGTGAAAATCATACAGAGCTCCTACCGTATACTTTAATTACCGTGTTTAAAACAGTTTGGACCATTAATTGAAACAGTGTTTCTTTGCATGCAGGTGTAGAAGTGTTGAAGATATGCAGATGGAGATATCTGATGTTACCTTAGTGTCGTCTGCAGCTCTACCTGTCTTCTCCCCTTCTGTTATCGTTAAGACTTTAGTTTCATTTTTATGTTCACTTCAACTCTGTTGATCATGAACAGAAGAATATCAAAACCAAAAACCTGATGATAACTGTGGATTGGTCTTTGTAATTCTAAACTAAAAGTTTTCTCTCATCTTATCTCTCTATACTCCAAATCCGCAACGACAAATTAAATAGTTATGATAACAACTGTACCTGGCTAAGCACCAGAGAAACCAAATGAGTAGTCAATGTAGACACGGAGACCAAGCCTATCCCATGATTCCAACAGAAAAGGCTGAAGATACCACCACCTATAACAACAACAGAAAGAAGCTTTCAAAAAAAAAAAAAATGAAACATAGAGACTTGGAAGAGTTTCTACCAGGACTTTCTTTCTTTCGTTCTTATTTCTCTTGTTTTCGACCATTCATTTAACAACAAAGGAAGAACGCTCACCAGCTGAGCAACCAGGAAAGCCGCTACAGGCAGTAACCCTGGACGCACAAAAGAAACTAGTGAACGCGTCACAGATGCACTGAGGCAATCCTTTTGATGTCATCCCTTTCTGTTTTCTCAAGGCTGAGAACCCCAATCCTACACAAGAATCATCAACACAGAAGCAAGTGTTAAAAGCTAAAAAAAATTAAGTACAAGGTAAAGCCAAGCTGTCACAATAAAATCACATGCGACGTGGAACCTTTACACTTCCTGATAAAAACTTGAACCCCTAAATTATAAGAAACATAGTGTATTAGACTAGTTATCACAATACAGATGGTGACAGTAATGGATGACTATATGAGTTGAGTTGAGTGATGCCTAAACAAGGTAAGTTAACCTGTGCATTTTGCCAGATTAATCGGGTCATATAGGTGATAAATGTCGGCAAAATGCACAGGTTAATTTAAGCACGACTATATGAGTTAGTTTCAATTTGACAGATTAATCGTGACTACATCGACGTTGGCAAATATTAAGAACCAGACATTACCGTTTAGTTTTTCATCCTCTGGAAGATAACTCGTGTAGTTTTTCATCATCTGGAAGATTGCTTGTGTAGTTTTTCATCCTCTGGAAGGTAGCTCGACTAGTCAATACGGCACTAATTATAACACTAAGACCAGCCCTTCTTTTCCAACAACCCAGAAACAAACTTTGACTTGCATGTGTTAAGCATATAGCTAACTTTCGTTCTGAGCCAGGATCAAACTCTCAGTTAGTGCAATATCTGAAGCACTACGAGCTGCATCAGCAAAATCCGAAACAGCACTACCAACGTCGGCCTTCTTAAGAGCAGGAGCATCATCAACTACATAACCAGTCTCTCCACGTATGTGCTTTTACGATCTCGTATTTATGTTCTGAATCACCAGAGCAAAAGTGTCCAATCAAAATAGACACCAAAAAGGAATAGGAATACAAACAAAATTAAAATAGCTATTATTACAACAGTACCAGGAAAAACACCAGCAAAACCATATGCTTTCTCTATAAGTTCATCAACAGGTAAAGCTGCAACGGATTCATCCATGCTCTGGCCTAGCAATGCAAAAATGAGGGGTACATGTTGGTTTGGTTCCCATTCCAAGACGATGGCCAGTTTCTTTCCCAATGGCCAGTTGAACACCTAATAATAATCGAAAGGGAAAGTGATTAAACTGAAACTCTGTCAATTTCATACGTGAGAAGTTCAAAGGAATCATGAGAGAGGATAGCAACAGAAAATAATTGGGTAAAACAGAAACCTACCTGTGATCATTTTGACACCGAGCACTCCTAATTGTCTCAGCATTATCATGTTTAGGTGGGTCAAAGAGTAGCAAGAGACCGATAAACTGCCATAGATGCTCTCTGTCCTTTTGGGACTTCCTAAATGAAAAAATAATTTAGCAATGCATGTTAGATATAAGTAAGGGGTAGGAGAGAGAGGAACAGCTTTGTAATTAATGTTACCTGGTATGCTACTCCAAGTGACCTTAAGCAAAGCTCTGTAAATTTATCAATCACTGCATGGACTCTACGCTAATCTGATTATCACAAACATTGGCAGGTGAGAATAAGAAGCCACTAACAATGTGCAAACAACCATAGCACGAAAAGGTAAAAGAGTGGTACCTGCACCGGGGCACCTTTGCTAGCTCGTTGAATGTTACCTTCATAGTAAATATAAGTCAGTGTTGTTCGCTTCTCAGTCGGGCTAAATAGGAGTGAACCTCTTGAGCGCCAACCCGCGCCTTTTGATGAATTAGATCAAATTAGACACAATTTTAAATAATTAATGAAAGAGTCACTGTTTATCCAAATTTATAAAGAAACACTACATAGGCCAACATTAACAGGCATACCTCTTTCAAACGTCACAAAAGGATAACACTCGGAAGCAAATTTAAGCAGGAAATAGACATCTTCTTTCCCATTACAAATATTTCCCATTGAAGGTATTTCTTCCATATCCACTATTCGAGTAAATCCCACAAATCATTCAAGATCCCAAAATACTATCCTCAAATCAACCTCGTATGCCTTCCTGCAACTGCCAGTCTAATCTAATTTCAACCACCAGTGAACTTTCGGATTCATTCATGACAAACCTACAAGAAAAAACAGGAACTGAAAGTTACTAAATAAGAGCTTATTCATAAATTTCATAAACTGTGGTACGGTACTGAATGAAATCTGTTACCTGTATAATATTTCTCTCACTAACTTCTTTGATTACATTAATCAACATTTCAATAATAAGTTCAGCTGTCTTGAGAACAATCATCTGATTTCAAAAGTTCTTTAAGACGATTCACATCATTCTCTTAACTCTCCATTTGTCCACCATTTGAAGTTGGAATTCCTACTTGATCATCCTCGAGTAGTTGGAGGTGCTGAAGTCGAGATTGAGATCTCCGCCACAAATGATATTATGAAGAAATCGAGCGGCTGTAATAAGAAAGAGACTGGGGAATCAATTGAATTACGAACACAGAATAAAAAGATGGTAAATTGAGATAAAGGGGGGATTTCAATTAAGCAAACAATGTGGAGAAAATGAGGGGATTATTGCGATCTATGAGAAGGAAGCAAAGTATGAGAAAATGAGGGGATTATTGATTTCTCCTCAGAAGATGATGAATCAACAAAAACAGAAGAGAATTAATCAACAGAAAATCAGTCAGTTATCTTGATGATTTCTCAACAACAAAAAACCAATATTGTCTCAATCAAGTTTTTGATTTCTCAATATAAGAGAAAATCAGGGTTTTTCTGTTAAAGATCAAAGTTTGACTGCAACTCTTTTGATTTCTCAACAACAGAGGATGAATCAACATAAAAATCATTCCTTTCCTATCACAGAAACCTGAAGATGAATTAACAAGAATCAATCAATTGTTGATTTCTCCACAAAAGATGATGAATCAACTTAAAAATCAGGCATTTTTCAATTGTAGAATTGATGGCTTAAATCTAGAATGTGAATCAACATATATCAATCATCTGTTAACTTTTCTACAAAATATGATAAAACCCCCTTAAAAATCAGGCCTTTTCTATTATAATCAAAATAAGAAGATGAAAAATCAAAACTTGACAGCAAATCTGTTGATCTATGAATAGAAGAATCAAAACAACATCTTAACAAGATTTATTTATTGTCTGTGCAGAATCAAACCTTAGGTTACAAAGTCAAGAATGCTTGTCTGTTGATCTTGCAAATTTGATGATAACCCAAAAATCTTCTCTGTAAATCTCAATTCATAGATATCTATTCCAGGATTCACAGATTCATAGACAAGGTTTTCTGGATTTCAAAGTTCTTTCTTTCTTCTTCAGAAATATGTGATAAAGTTGAGATAAACAAAGAAAGAAACTAGTTTGGTTTATTTTTATTTATTGATTTGAAGGAAATAAAAGGATATTTCTCTTTAGATTATATTAATCGGAAGGTACATTTGATTGATACAATATATAAGTATAAAAGCAAAATATTACAGCAACATAAGAATTGTAATATATCAAAAGTATATAAATGTTGATCATGGAAATAATAGATGTAATTGAGGGATGGTGTTTTGATTCTGCATCCACCATTTGGAAACTTCTTCTTCTTCATTAAGAGAAAATCCTTCATAAGAAAGATAATTTGCAATAAACATCATTATCATAACCAATTCCAGTAACCATTGATCTTGGTTGATTGAATCTTGATCATCGTTACACCGAGATATACTTGAATATGTCATCGGATTCCAATTGAAGTGCCCAGAAGCTATAGGAAATTACACTAATGACATATATATATATATATATACAATCACATGATATCCAATAGCCATAAGATATCTATAGTAAAATAAAAAACATAAAACAAACCCTAAAACCTAAAATCACAGATAATGTGATTTTTTTATTAAAAACATGGAACACTAATTACAAAATCCAAATCTACTCAGAAAATCTGATATATCAGATCCGAGTAGATTTAGATTTGGAGACGAAGAATTATAGAAGAAGAGAGTTTTGGGATTTTTTCGGTGTTATCTGTATAGTTTGGTTTATCTTTCTCTCTCTCTGGTTCTGTTTGCGTCTAACTAGTTTACTTCTTGGTCCAAACTGAAAACCACATCCAGACCGTCCGTACATTAAAGTCTTTGACCAAATTTCCCAATTTAACTCTTAACACGCCCAACTGTAGGGCCCCAGGAAACCAAAAGATAAGAAAAGCATCGTCCTTCTTCTTCTTCTATTCTGAATCTGAAAACAATTTCCTTTCCTGTTTCAAACACAGAAATCTGAGCATAGAAGTTCGGCTGTCTATAAATACATATATTTTCATTCATTCTCAGCAGAATTCCATTGGTTCCTCTCTTCTCCGATTATCCGATTATCCAGAGTCAGTATTTACATAGTTTTTCCATGGACAAGCAAGTAGCATCAGTAGCAGTTCCAGCTGAGAGGAGTGAAAGACAACGTCCACCGGTTCCGAAGGTAGCACCTTGGCTTGTTTTCCCTCATGGGAAAGGCAGGAAGTTCCAGAGTTTTTATAATCCTTGTGAACCTAATAATAGAAATTGCATCAAGTCTATCCCGGAGATGCGAGGAATAGCATATTATCATAAACCTTCTCATCAGGGATGGCTTATTGTTATTGGTAATGTGAAAGATAATACTGATCAGTATTCTGTGGCTAACTCAAATTTGGATGATTGTTTCTTGTGGAACCCTGTGTCATCCGACACTATCCATTTACCTAAGCTCGATCGTTCGGCTTTTACTACCAAATACGAATCGAAAAACTATTTTCTACGCGACTTAGTGTTATCCTCGCCACCTCTTCCAAGTACTAGTAATGCTGATCAGGATGATGATTGTACGGTATTTCTCCTATTTAGAGGTGTAGATGCTAAAGGTGAAGTTTGTAATACAGAGCACATTCTAGTTTTTTGTAGACCGGGGGACAAACAATGGAGAATAAAGGGATTGTATAAATGTTCTAGCCACCAGGATGGTTGGTCAGGATGGATTGAGTCCCTGCTTTGTTTAAAAGGTAAGTTATATGCTAGAAATTGGTTAAGAGAAATCGAAATAAAAAAACTATGGCATAATGTTGGTGTTGATAAGGAGACTGAATATTACAACATTCAAGGTAGAGAACGATGCTTTGCCGGTAATAGGAGGAGGTGAAAAATACGATTTTTGGATGGAACATTGGCTGGAATCTGGTAATGAAATCTTCAGAGTTTATTTTAATTGCAGTCCAAGGGGTTACAGGAAAGTTGCATCGATACATATCCTCAAGTTGGATTTCTCATCAATGACTTGGGTTTTGTTGAAGTCTTTAGGTGATCATGTTCTCTTTTTGGGCACAAACATGGACACATGCACAACAGACGTAGATTTGATAAGGTGTTACTCAACTTCCAGTGCGTGTTGTTCAGCAGCTGATATGGGACTGCAAAGGGGTTGTTTGTTCTATACACTACCGGAATATCAAACCTTGTACGTATATGAAGTTGGAGATAGTGCTACTACAGTTATCTTGCCATGTTTGAAGCTTCCGACCCCATGGTTTCTGCCTACTTGGATAATGATCCCCACAACAGAGAACAGGCAAGTGGTTGGCGGAAGGAGAAGAGTGAAAAATTTCCTTTTAAGCAAAGACGAAACTCAAACCAGTATAAATCATGATCAGGAGGAGAATACGAGCAGGTTGAATTATAGTGAAGAAGTAACAGAAGCGTTAAAACATAAGGATTTTCTTAGTCTTTATGACAGTGCCGAGGCAATAGCAAGGTTTCTCCATCCAGTGGATTACATTCATTTTCGCGTAGCCTGTAAGCAACATTCTATAATTCTCCCTGCATTGAACCGAATATCGGCTTCTACAAGGACCACTACAAATACATATCTATCTCCATGGATGATTTCAATTTTTGACGATGATGAAGAGACCATCTGGGAAATGGTAGACCCGATGCATGATAATGACAAGTACCTCCTGAAACTTTCTGATCATTTGCTTGTAGGTGCTAGAATTCGTTTCTCGAAAAACGGATGGCTTCTGTTGTCTAGCGGTAAGAATATCATATTCTTCTACAATCCTTTTACAAGAGCAACCATTGGTCTTCCAGATTTACCAGATGGCTTTACACTTGGTGGAATGTCCTTCTCTTCTTTACCGACTTCTCCCGATTGTGTAGTCATTGCCATCTCCAATTGGCGTCCATGGAATGGTGAATCTTATATTAATTTCTTGGCCACTGAACCAGGAAAGAGTGCAACTGGCTGGACTACTCATGAATTCATATATGAATCTATACGCGGTTATATGCACGAATTCATGCCATGTATTAACAATCCAGTGTTCTATAAAGGGGATTTCTACTGCTTGGATTATAACGGATTGTTAGGGGTCTTCAGCGCGAAGGGCGATGATTTCAGTTGGAAAGTACTTTCGAAGTCCCTGAAACAATTCAGTGGCATCTATCCAAGTTTTTTGGTGGAGTGTGTAGATAAGCTTTTGCTGGTGAACTTAGGACAGAGTGGAAAGTCGATAGAGATTTATAGACTGGGTGAATCCAAAACGGCCTGGGTCGAACTTAAAAGTTTGGTAAAGCAAGCGCTGTTCATCAGCTACACATCCAGTTTTTCGGCAGTCGCTCCACGTAGTTGCATGGAGAACAAAATCTACTTCCCAAGATTATATGGCGAAAGGATTTTGTATTATTCTCTTGATACATGCAGGTACCATTGTGTTGGGAATAATGAACGTTCTTTGCAAGATTTCCACAACACAACAGAAAGATCAAACTGCACCTGGATTGAACCTAACTGGTCCCAGGCAAAGCTTAATCAAGAGCCTGAGGATATCATGCTAGCCATTTAAAACATTTACAAGCCAGTACTAGAATTGAACTTCATTTTTTTGATTCAGCGAGTTCGGATATCTGAGTTTCCGAGACATTTTGTGGGTTGCGGGCTCACATCATACTTCTTGAACATTTCCCAGACAATTCACTTTGCCCGGTATGTACAGTCCAAGAAATTTTGGGTGGCTGGAAAAATATAAATCTGTTGGACAGGGATAAACAGCTGTGGCGTCGGTTACCTGCAGCCGTTTTGTGGGGGATTTGGAAGGCAAGAAACGTCTTGGTCTTTCCAACAAGATTTCCAAAGAACTAGAAGTAACCGGAGACATTAAAATTACTTCATTTCATTGGGCTGAACACAACTACTGTTTTCAGAAAGTGGACAACTCTCTGTTATCTCTAACTGGCAACACTTTTTTTTAGACATCCACTTATGTTTTTATTCTTTTGGGGGGCTTTTCTCTTGTTTATGTAGATTGCTTGAGTTTGTGTAATCTTGGTCTCTGATGTGTTTTTTTTTTTTTTTTTTTTCCCTTCTAATAAATTTCTTTTCTTACCGAGCAATAAAAAAAAACAACGAGCAGATTTATTTTTTATTTTTAATTGGTGATAATTTTCGTAAAGCTTGGTATCCCATGTGTAGAAATTTTATATATTAAATAATTTTCTGTTATAAAAAGATTCCAATGGGCATTGGGCGGTGGCATTTAATAGTATTTTAGCATATTTGACTATTAACAATTTCATAAAAAATTTAGTCTTCATTGACCATCTAAAGCTCTAGGGAAATGTATCTCATGTCTGATCACGATGCATGATATTAAGAAAATTAGAGGAAGCAGCTGGTATTGCCCCAGCAGAAGTTATTATGAGCCTACGAGGTATTGCTATAAATACTTACTTGTCGTGCATAGAAAACTCAAATTTGTACTTCTTTGTTTTCATTATTATACGGGTGATTATACTGCGGAAGATCAACAAACTGCAATAATAGAAGAGAAATTGAATCAGGGTTAAGTTAAAGCATCAAAAATTCAGAATGGCCAAAAATATCTATAACATTTTCTCCACGGCATTTTTGTTTGTTACGATTGATCACGGTATTATCTACTCCAGGTAACTACTTAATCATTCCTATGTTTAACTAGGTAGGCGAACCTCAAATACATAATTGTAAAAGCCGATCATGGAAATCTTATACCAATTTTTTTAAATCAAAATACATTCATCAACTCTATTGTATATCCACCAGTTCTTGAACAATTCAGTCCTAACACACATAAAAACCATTTCAAAGTTCCCATAGGGCCGAGTAACATCAACATGCCAAATTGATTTTGAAACAAAATCAATATAGATCACTGCAAAAAGAAACACAACATTCAGACCTCCATTATTTGTTAACAACACTAAAGAGTGGTTTTTGATTGATTATCATTCCATCTGCCTTAATTGTAGGGACGGCATTCGAGCTTGAGGTCAGTATTGTCAAGTATCACGTAGAGGATCGTTTACCCAGTGAGATCGCGGATCTAGCAAAACCTCTCGTAAAGACCACGGTAAGCAATTCGAAGGGAAACACTGCAAAAAGCTCCAGCAAAAAGATACGCGTGTAACACACAAGTGCAGAAAGGAACACCGGCCTTATCAACTATGCTTCATTAAAGTATGCTGGAGAAAGGAAGCACAAGTTACTACCCATTTCTCCTGCAACATATTTTGCTTGAAGATTAATTGGCCGACTGTAAGCAGACCTTCTAGACGATGGGTCCAATGTAATCTGTGTGTTCCAATTTGGTTTCTGATTTGATCACAAATTTAATCAAATTCATCAAAATTGCAGCAGATTTCTTTCAACAAAATTAAATTGATGACTCAACGAAAAAATCAGAGTTGATGATAAAGCTAAGTTAAGAATAACTTTATCATCAATTTGGGTTTCTGATTTGAATTCACCAGAAACATTTTAGTGGTATTTATATCCTAAGTTATTTTTTTTTATAGAGGCTAGACTTTTTGATCAGAATTGGTGAGCTAAAAGCGTCTCCAAATAGAGAGTGCAAAAAACTGCAAGATAGACGGAGTTGATCATGTCTACTAGTCCCAGGAAAAGCTTAATCAAGCGTCTCCATGGCTGATTTCAATTTTTGATGATGATATCATGCACCTGGATTGAACCTAACTGGTCCCAGGCAAAGCTTAATCAAGAGCCTTAGGATATCATTCTAGTCATTTAAAATATTTACAAGCCAGTACTAGAATTGAACTTCATTTTTTTGATTCAGCAAGTTCGGATATCTCAGTCTTCCGAGACATTTTGTGGGTTGCGGGCTCACATCATAGGCATATTAATACAAATTACAATACTCAAGTAAGATAAGTCCAAATCTCAGAAGCATTCTAAAGTTTCTTGTTTGTCATGAAATTGATACACCTTCAAAGTAACTAATAATACACATTATAATAGTTTTTATTAAATCCATGCCATATTACTTCTTCATTTTACTTGAGGATTTCAAACTTGGACTTGAGGTTAGAAATCATAACTGGGACTTGCCCCTTTTCGCAATATTCTGAAAACTCCCCGCTCGACAAGTCAATGCCTTCGTACTTGGTTCCATCCGTCTGTAACAAAACCATATTAAGATCAGAATGAGCTTTGATACATTTGGCCATGAATTCAATATAACCAATCTGCTAACAAACTCAAAGAGTCCATAATGTATAAACAATGATATGCAACTGAAAGTATACGAGCCACGAAAAAGCAGAATTTCCCAGCCAATTTCAAAACGAGGACATAGAGACAACTAGCTCTAATTCTCATCTTGTTCATTTTACATATTCAATATTGTAAGTCAAATTTCTAAATTATGTCACAAACGTGCACGAATATGTAAATAGAAAGAAATCAGATCAGAAAAGAAAAGAAGAGAAGAAAAGTCAGATTAGAGAAGTTAAGAATAAGAGCACAGCCGCAGGTATGGAAATCAGAGAGAGAATATGTACCACATACATCAATTCATTTTCACCTAATCTAATTCCTCAACAGAATACTAACAAGCTGTAAATACGAAGAAACAATATATACCCAAACACTCTACCAGCTAGCCTATTGATACCTAAATTCATTATATGAAAACACCCCAACTGAACTATGATGCAGATTCAAGACCACATACATCTATTGTGGCATCATTCACTCAATAACTCTTACTAGCCAAACCATACAATAGGTACATATGAGCACACATGTTATCATATTACCTGTTTTAACCATTCTATTCCCACGCGTTAAAAATGTAAAAATATACTCAAATGCACATCTTTCTTCAGTTAGGAACTTCAAAGAACTGATTCAGTGTTTCCTAACTGGATCAGCCTCTTATTGATGGTCTTTGGAATCCAAATTCATATCAGAAAAAGAACCAGACTTTTCACATGGTTCAGTTGGAACTCAAATTCTCGACATTTAGCTTCTCAGTGAGAACACTCAAATGGTACATTGTCCATGTCTTATACTTGGTTAGGGTAGTGAAACTTCTATGATTTGAGTTCTCTCGCAACACCAGTCTCAACACAAAACAAAGTTACAAAAAAAAGTCCATACCCATTGTGGACCAAATGAAATCTTCTACAACACGAAAACCAGCAGTTACAAATGAATCAAATACCCAAGTTCAAGCTTAAATAGACACGTGAAACAGTACTATCGCAGTTTGCCAGTTTCTAAGGACTCTGACAACTTGCAGCAAAACACTTACATCCACAAATTCTATGATCATAAAAACAAAGAGACCCATGGCGTAAAACATCTAAAGTGATAAGAAGAACACTTACAGACTGAACTTTCCACCCATCTCCAAAAGCAAATTCAACTGGTTCAATTCCCCTGCAGTCAAACAACATCAACGGCACGTATTCCTCCGTTTCACCAGCTTCAAGTGTCAATGGACGACCTTTTCCCGGTATCATTGTGATGTTTCCTTCTCTCCCACAGAATTTACACTGCCAACATAAAAATCAACACAAACCCAATTTCAAAACCCTAACCAATTCAACAAATTCATTAGCAAAACATCAATTTCAACAATTTCAAGAGAAAATAATAATACCTTTTGGACAAGATTAGTAGTTCCTCTACTCTTAGGAATAGATACTGTATCAGCCAATACTAAACATGTTTCTTTTGGGCTTACTTCTCCACAATTCCCACATTTAATCTACACAGAAAAATCAAGAAATCAGATATTACAAAGCTGATTCAAGAATAAGAGCCCCCAAACCCTAAATTTTGAGATGAGAAAGGAAAACAGACCTTGATGTAAAAGGGAAAGTTGGCATCATCACAACCGCCTTGAGGTTGAAGATCAGTTAAATTATCAAGTTCAGCGGTGATCATCAAGACCAGGTTCACCATTTTTTTTTCCTCTAAAATTACAAAGAGAAAACCAGACACTTAAAAAAGTTTAAGAACCAATTTGTGCGATGAGGAGACAACTCTAGTCTGTCTAGAGTGGTTTTCACTCGGTGAATCCCTATGGCCATGTGCGCGGCCCGAACCAATAAAGAATATTAGGAAACAGTGTTAGCAGGTGCTTGTATCTTTTTAGAAGTTGTTTCTCCGACTTCTAAAGACAAAAACCATATAAACAGTGGGAATGTTATAATTACCCTTCATTTTGAAGGACTTAGGACAAATACCCTTAAGGAACTTTACAAACACCTCTAATGGCATAATTGAAAATTTATTTAAAAACATAATTTATTCAATTCCTTATGTAGACTTCCTCTCTCACTTTCGTTCTTCTCCACTTCTTATCACAGAAACAGATCTGGTCGCTCCCACCACCATCTCCATCGCTCCGACCAACACCACTACAACCAGCACCACCACCTCCATCATTTCCGCCATCACTACCACCACTATCCCCATCGCCACCATCACTATCTCCATCTCCACAATCCACATCATACGTATTTTACCATCTCTGCCACTACTACTCCACCACCGCAACAACAAATCATAGGTATTTTATCAGATTAATCTGAAAATATGTATTAGGTTTAATTTTATTAAATTCGAGACAGTTTGAAAAACCTAGATCGATGTCAACACCATTTTTCTTGAAGGTTTACTGTAAATGGGAGGGAAGAATTGATGAGATGAAGGATTCATCTTCAAAAACGATTGAAAAGGTAAGTCAATCATTATACTTTTAACTCAATCGGGAGTTTCAATTGGTCGATTTCAAATTTGAAATTTCTAAAAAGTAATTTTAGGATTTCAAAAACTTTATGATTGAACTCGTAGGGTTAATAATGGTGAAGGTTGGTGTTTTGGTTGTGGACTGGTGGTGGTAGTGGTGTTGTTGCAGCGGTGGTGGTGGATGTCATTTTCAATAATTATGATTCTGGGTTAAGACAAGTTAAGTGAGTTTCTGCCAAGACTCATGGTTCAGGTACGAATTATGATTCACCTTTTACTGTACTATAATCAACTCAAGACTCTACTAAAGTTTCCGCTGTGTTTTGATAAGAACATCTGAACTAGACAAATTGACGACTTCAAAACAAATCACTATAAAATTAATTAGTTTCAAGAACCCCCTTAATTACGTGCACACATCCAACTTATTGGAATTGATATCGATTTGTCCAAACACATATCCTTGCTGGGTCGGACGTTATTTTAGACCGTTTACATTCAAACGGGGTTTATTTTCTTAAAACATCTTCACAACGCTAGCTGATGTATCGATTTGCAAATAGTTAGTGCTGCAAGCTGAATCCTTTGTATGGATCCCTGATGCAATGAGTAGTGATAGTGGTAAGAAGAAAAGAATCAGACATTGTCTTACTGATAGTGGTAAAACAGTAGGGTATTCATCATGAACACAAGCCGAGAGTGGATTGAAACTGAAACTAAAAAGTTTCAGTTTATGATTCTAACCCAAACGAAGTTTTAAAACAACAACACTTTAAATATGATTGGATATCATGTACCTTCTCAATGAAGCCATTTCTTCTTCTTGCTCAACAACAATTCAATTTAACGTATCTTTAAGAACTTGCTAGGGTTTGATTTTGATTTTGATTTTTAGTTTTAAATTTTAATTTAGATGGAAGGGTATTTTACTATTGAATGGGATTAGTAATTCATAGGCTGGTGCTATCCCGCACGACAGCGCAGCACTAAACTGTAAGCTAGCATGGTTTTAGCCGTCGGATTAAATGATTTAGT
Organism: Papaver atlanticum; assembly: GCA_023531105.1. NCBI lineage: Eukaryota > Viridiplantae > Streptophyta > Magnoliopsida > Ranunculales > Papaveraceae > Papaver > Papaver atlanticum. Next base: position 1,113,371 of record JAJJMB010018262.1, on the reverse strand, counting down.
CATCTAGATTATATTACAGCTTTTGGGGTAAATAATATTTATTATGAAGTCCTTCAAATATATTGAATTAGAATGAAAGTCTTATTTCGTATCTATCTCATACTACTGTTTTTGAGTCTTTAATCTTTATTCCTCTCATGTTTCCTTCGTCCTTCTTTCTCTGTATCTCCTCGCGATCCCTATAAATACTTCATTTTCCATTTTTTTCCTAATTTAATTTAATAAGAAGCAATTATACTCCATGATTCCATTAATGAATTCGAAGATCTTGTTATGAACAACAGGCAAAATAGAAATTTGAATTCACCTATATTTTTGATCGGCTATTTGAATTCACCTATTAGTATACAGTAAGTATGATTTGTTTAATTGAAAGATATCGATTTAATTTAAGATAAATTACTCTTGATCCAACTACTAATCAGTCCTTTCTATACCCTTCTTTTATCTCTTCAATTATAACTGAAATATGAGAACTGATGAACAAGAATACAACATTGCTTAGTTACTTTAGATTAACAGAGCGAAAATATGACAAAAGTCTACCAAACAAATATCGACACAACTTACAGGAAAACCATAAAAAGGTTATCAAGACCTAAAATGCAAAATACCTAGATGGCGAACCCATGTCATATACACTAAGCATATTATATTTTTGACTACATGGGATTATTGTTTTGAAGTAACTTCGATCATCTCTTTCTGAAAATATGGAGGTAGAGAAATTTTAGCCCAGAGAGAAAAGAGAAGACGAAAAGAAATAAGGATTAATTTGTAGTTTTGTACACAATAATAAATATCGGATAAGGTTAAGGATTTTATTTTAATTAGATTAATTCTCACAGCTGTAATTAATCTGATGAACAACATAACGTGGTTCGAGAAAATCAAACGGTAGCTAACCCGCTAGCTTATAAAGTATTTATGAGCGACACTGCGGGAGAGCACAGCCCTAATTCATATCCCATCAAAAAAAGTATCCCAATTGCGCGTTCTTTTTTTCCCCCTTCATATACTACGAATTTTATACCGGTAGTAGTATTTGTTGTTACTGCTGCTGTAATGCATGCTTTTTCTTTGATTATTTGATTGATTTTTTGTTTGGCTGTCATTTTTTTTTTATGTCGCAAGATGTTAAGGATGTGGGTTTTCTTTCATTATGGGTTTATTTATGATTTTGATGATTGGATTTTCGATAATTTTTTTGTTTCCAGGGTTTAAGAAGTTGTTTGTAAGGGGTTTGTGATTTTTTTTTATATATAAAAATTGTAATTGAAGTGTGGGTCTGTGTTGGAATATTTTTTTTCTCAAGATAAAAATTTCATTTATTGTGGGTTTGTGTTGATTTGTCACAATCGTGCTTCCGATACATATTTGGACTAATTTTAAGACCGGCATTCAGAAAACGAAGGGATGAAAATATAAATAATCGGATGATGAGGAAAAGTAGGCCTGATTGTGAAGTCTCTTCTGCCTTTTGTTTGCATAATGCTGGAGTTCCGTACAGTTAACGTTTTTCACGGTGGGGTTTACGTTGAATCTTGTGTTTACGTTATCCATACCAACTTGCACTGTTTTTTTAACTGACATTCGCAAACTAAGTGAAGTTCCTATGGACTCAACAAAACAAGAATTTGTTGATTTTGATCCCACTATGGACTCAATAAACATGAAAAACGGATGGACAATTTATTGGTTTGTTGAGTGAGTTGGAAGAATAAGCGTGGAAGGCCGGACGAACTTGCCACAATCGCTGGCGTTTTTACCAAAAACGCTGGCGTGTGAAGTCCACCCACGAGGCTGTACAAAATTCGCTCGCGTCCCTTCTTCAACCACCCATCAATTCTTCCTTCATTTTAATACAGATGTAACATATATAAAATGATATAATAATTGGTAGTGGGGCACACTAATCATTACATTAGAAAAGAAAGAGTAAAGAATTCAAAAAGGAGGGACACCAATCACTATGTATAGAGTTTTATATTAAATTAAATATTTTAATAAATTGAAATTTTTTTTCTTCTACTTTTAGTAAAATTACGATCAGTGGGCGACCAATTCATGAGGGCGGGCGACCAATTCGGGACCGTGCGTGTAATCTTCGTCCGCTGAGTGCATTTTCCATAGTGGAAAAACGCGTTTGCCCATCCACTTGGCACAACAATTTTTTTCATTTGGCCATTACCATAGGAACTGCCCTAAGGGGTAGTAAAGATGAAAAGTTGGGTTTTTTATCCGGAAATGATAAACTTCCCGAATTTTTTGTCCCGACACCAAATCCCGACTGAGACAAAATTCTAGTGGGCCCAAACCCACCCCCTATTTTCTCCAGCGGGCCCAGGGGCTGTGAGTGTCAGGACGCAGCTCGGGACAAAAATTCGGTGGGTGTCTTTTTCGGTGTAATTATGCTTTTCATATCTGTTTCCACTAGTTTTTAAACTGGCAATTGCAAGCGGAGGGATGAGAATGTAAAGGGATTTCATCTTTTTTTCACATGTGGGAAGTCACATGTGTGCAATTTTGACTACTTAACTCTCTCTAGCGGAAAATCTAACGGATTAGGGCATTTTGATTTATTCCCTAATGTCCGGGGCATTTCCACAAGTTTGTGGTCGATTTTGGGGTATTTTGCCATATTGCCCGAATGTAAAACACTAGGCGTAACGAGTAAAAGTTACCTGCTTGTACAATCTCATGCTTTCCTCTACCTGATGCTGGTGTTATCGGGTACGAGCAGTCGAGCAGCATTTTGCTTAGTGGGTATTTTCTTGTTGAATGTCATCTTTTGGCTAGAATCTTTATTTCGTGTTCAAGATGTAGCTTTGGCAATAGATACGTAGTGTTTGTATATATTGATAACTTTTTGATACTGATTGCTGTATGTAATGATTTGGATTCGGAAAATGGGTCATATGACCACAACCCAAAAAGTGTGGGAGCAATGGACTTATAAAAAATAGGTCTGGGTGAAAAAGAAATAAGAAAAATTAGTCATATGTATCATTAACTTTAAACTTTATTATTTATCATATCCTTTTCCCTCTCCTATATAATTTCTCTCTCCAAGTTAAAATTAATCGCGAGAAACGTTTAAACTTTCGAAATATAAGTCGGTTTTAATAAAATTTATATTTTTGGAAAGGGCTCGAAAATCTTTACAAAACAAGATCCATTATTGATATGAAATTCGAAAAGAATTTTTTTTTAAAACCAAGTCGAGGTCGAGGATACATTATGCACCCAGGTGCAACTTGACCAAAATTTATTGTCTATAAAAATATGCATTATGCACCCAGGTGCAACATGACCAAAATTTATTTATATTAAATTACGCATTATGCACCCAGGTGCAACATGGCCAAAAATTATTTCATATAAGAATGTGCATTATGCACCCAGGTGCAACCTGGCCAAAACATATATCTTGTCAAAAAACTCATTATGCACTCAGGTGCAACCTGGCCAAAACATATTTCCTAAAAGAATATTCATCATGCATTCAGATGCACCTTGTGTACTTTGTGGATAAATCTAGGTTTATCCTAGTAATCACCTGCAATGTATTATATACAACCTAAAGTACTAATTTGTGATCTTAGGGAATAAAACCACCACAATTAACATTTACCATCAAATTCACCCAAAATAAATACTCAATAATAAAACATAAGAGGAACGATAAAATATTCACAAAAAAAATACACATTATGCACTCGGGTATATCTTATGTATTTCGTGGATAAATCTTAATTTACCCTAATAATCATCTTTGTAACCTTGATTCCGGATGCATTATGCACAGGTGGTTTAAAAAGTAATCCATATATGAACCATTAGTGGATTTGTGTACTGTTTGTAGATTAAAAAACTTTTCCTACCTTATTTTTAAAATCAACGTTGATGGTAAAGAGAAAGTAAACATAGAAGTTACCAATGTTTACGCGAAAAGAATGTGGACAAGAACGAAGCTACAAATGATTTTTATTTCGAAGACGGCGATGATCTTGAAAAAGCCATGTTAGCTAATGTCTAATGATACACCCGCCGTGTTAAGTGATAACGTGGATGTTAGCATTGAGGCACGTATCAAGTGCATCTCAATTAGCATTGATAGAAGAAAGGTAGAGATAGGTCCAAAAGCACTTGCATTTGCTATCTAAAAAATTTCAATCTCAGATTCTTCAGCTCATTCAAACTTTCACGATGGCTATTTTGGTGAGAAAAAACTAGTTTCCTTAACCATAGAAGGTTGTATCGGATATGGGTGTAGAGGCCTGTAATAGGTTGAAATATTATTTTTTGGCACTTGAATATTCAGATCACGTTTCCACAAAATTCATTTGACACCAGTTTATGAACATGAGTTCCAATTTCTCCACCACTACCGCAAACTACAGATTTCTTCAATTTCCAATAATCTCATAGTCTTTAGTACTAATTAATGGACCTAGATTCTTATCAACAACAAATCTCTTCAATCCAGTGAATCGACCTCGATCAGATCCAAACGCCATTAATTGATTCTACACTCACTACCCTGATTAAGAGGAAGAAGAGGAATCACAAAAAAGGGGTGCTGCTGATTTCTGGTAGTGGTGGTGGCTATGCTGGTGACGGTGGAGGTGTTGGCGTTGTGACGGTGGCGACTGGTGTTGGTCATGGTGCCGGTGGTGGAATTGAAGAAGAATTTCTATTGAGTTGAGAAGAAAGGAGGTGTTGTTACTGCTAAAGTTGAGAAGAACAATATTGAAGAAGAGATTGAAATTATTTGGAAGATATGATAAAGTGAAGTGGGAGAAGAGGCTGCCGGTGGTGAAGAGATGATAAAAGGGTACTTTAGTAAGTAGGATTAAAAATCAGTGTTAAACATTGGGTCAAATATCCAATTGTGGATACTTAAACAGTATCTTTTGATTTTAGGATATTAGAACAATACTCATAAATTTGAATTCAAGGGCTAATTAACCAAAAAACTGGATTCGGTTATGATTTTGTGTTTGTTTATATTGGTAACTGTGGGTATTTTTCTTGTCAGTTGGCATTTCGCCGTAATTTTTACTCCGATGTGAATGAATATCGTAGTCTGACAAAAGAAATGCTGTGGATGTTTAGTACAATAATATTTTTTTGATAGTTGATGTCGCCACTTTGGAATGAAAATCAATGCTAGAAAATGCCAAAACGATGGTGCTGATGAGCACTAATCTTAAGGAAATTGACATAGTTATAATATGGAGTATTTACTTTCTTTTCTGTCAAGCCAAGATAATTCACAAGGCCAAAATAATACTTACATTGGGTGAGTCCTTGTACTGGTAAGTGCTAGGAGGATGCCATTCGTCCGCTCAAGGATTAAGGTCAAGTTTCATCCTCCACTGCAATAAATCACTCTTGAACTCAGACCCATCTACATTTCTGGATAAATCTGACGCTTCAGTCTTTATTAAGTGCTTGTTCATCTGCTTAGGCTCACCCATCAGTTTCTGGATTACGTTCAGTCAAGTCAGAATTATCACTCCTTCTTCGGTGGCTCCAGTCATATTTTCAGGCTTGTCTAACTCTTCACTTGAGTCCTCGTCATTTTCCTCTTTGTCCTTGCATTTGGAGATCTTCTATGACACCCATCAGCTCTATTAACCTGTCAGGCTGTCACAAACTCATGGTTAATACCCCTTACTCCGCAAAGCAAACACCAGTAGTGCATCATGACCTTCATTTCTTAACAAAGCAGTGTGCATGATAAACTTGCCATATAAATCACTGCAAACAGATCTGGTTGTGACAAGGTGAAAAATTGAAATCTTCATACCTGAACTCAGATAAGTCCATCAGGCACAACGGGCACTTCATTATTGCGTTTTGTGCTTTAAGTGCCCTCCATGAGAAGACCTCACGAAAGAAAGTTTTACCAGCAAAAACATTCTCTAAGCAAGGCTTGCAAAAGTTGTGAGCACAGGGAGCAGTCAGGGTAAGAGTTGTCACTTCCAAATAAAGCTGACATTTGAACCGGGAAAGAAGCTCACCAACATGCTGTTAAATCACTAACCTGAAGCTTGGGCACCCTTGGTTTTTTTAAGGCGGATAAACCCCAGAAAGTTTTCAGAGAGTAAGGCTGTGAAGTCATAAACCCTTCACCTTTGAGATCTGAAGCTTGTCAATGGCAGATCTATCGCTGTAAAAGTACAAGCATGCACTTCTCCAGTATCTTTATAGTATCTTCAAAGCTCATGCATTATTAAGGTCAGCTTGGAGGACTGACTTATCAAGATGATTTCAAAAGCCAGTGGCTGTGTGATTGTCTGACATGCTGTCCAGATTCTACTAGGATTTGTTCCTTGTCTGAACTCGAATCTAGAGCATCCTTGAAATTACTAAGTCCATTATTTTCCAAAATTGTTAGAACATCTTCAGTTTCCTTCTCAACTTTCTTCCTTTCAGAGCTCACACTTACCAGCTGTTCTTCCCAATTCCACCACCTAATCGTTTCTGATATCAGCATCACGGAAAAACATAGCATGAAAATGGAAGGCTCTTCTTCAGCTGATGTTGCTCGAAATCACCATTGGAGTTCATGGGATGTGCTAGTGCTGTCAATGATGATCTGAACCCTTATTGGTGAAAGCATGGCTCTCCTATTAGTTTTGTTTCTGTTGTAGGCAAATTGCAGGCTGCTAAAACAACTGGATTCAAGACAAATGGTTCATTCTCCCTACCTATCGTGTTCTAAACGCGATGCTAATTACACAGCTAACTGGTTGGCTTAGTTAACCAAAGATAACTGGATTCAAGACTAATGGTTCACTCTCCTTTTTACTAAGTACTCTTACTACTGATAGGACTAATTTGTAGCGTATTGCCTTGTTGGAAGTTCATAACCAACTCAACTAGAAGCACAAATTCTCATTGTTTAGCTTCTCCGTGAGAATAAACAAATGGTACAATGTCTAAAACTCTATAGTGATATTTTTACCATTTTGTGCTCTCTCACAATGCAGTTTTTGGTAGAAACCAAAGTTGTAAAAAAATAATCATACGCAATGAGCAACAGCTGAAAACATCTATAGCGAAAAGGAGAACACTTACAGACTGAACTTTCTATCCATCTCCAAAAGCAAATCCAACTGGTTCAATCCCCCTGCAGTCGAACAACATCAACGGCACATATTCCTCCTTTTCACCAGCTTCAAGTGTCAACGGACAACCTTTTCCTGGTATCATTGTGATATTTCCTTCTCTCCCACAGAATTTACACTGCCAACATAAAAATCAACACAAACCGAATTTCAAAACCCTAACCAATTCAGCATATTCATTAGAAAAACATCAATTTCAAGAGAAAATAATAATACCTTTTGGACAAGATTAGTAGTTCCATCGGTTTCTGGACTACGTTCTGTCAAGTCAGAATTACAACCCCTTCTTCAGCGGCTCCAGTCACATTTTCGGTCTTATCTAACTCTTCACTAGAGTCCTCATCTCTTTCCTCCTTGGCACTGGAGATCTTCTATGAAACCCATCAGCTGACCGTTTTAACCTGTCACAAACTCATGGGTAACACCCCTTGCTCAACAACTCAAACACAAACACCAGTAGTGCTACATGGCCTTCATTTCTTAACGAAACACAGTATACATATACCATATAATGTGTGCATGATAATCTTGTCATATAAATGATCACAAACAGATCTGGTTGTGACAATGTGAATTGAAAAAAATTTGTACCCGAGGGTTTTAGAGGAACTCAGATGAGTCCATCGGGCACAATGGGAACTTCATTATTGTCTTATGTGCTCCAAGTGTCCTCCCATGAGAAGACCTCTCACTAACAAAAGTTTTACACGCAAAAACATTCCTTAACCAAGGCTTGCAAAAGTTGTCGGGGAAAGAGTCATCACTTCCTGACAAAGTTTACATTTGAACCAGGAATGAAGCTCACCTATATGCTGTTCAATCAAGATATTACACGGGCGATGTCACTACCCTGAACCTTGGGCGCCCTTGGTTGGATCTTTGAAAGCAGATAAACCCAAGAATGTTTTCAGAGAGTAAGGCTGTGAGATCGTAACCCCTTCGTCAGTAATGTTTGAGATCTGAAGCTTGTTGATGGCAGATCTATCGTGGTAAGAAGTACAAGCATGCACTTGTCCAGTAGCTTAACAGCATCAACCCTCAAAGCTCATGCCTTATTATGTTCAGCTTGGAGATTGGCCAATCAAGATGATCTCAAAAGCCAGTGGCTATGTGATTGTCCCACATGTTGTCCGAACTGTACTAGGATTTGTTCCTTGTCTGAACTCGAATCTACAGTCTCCGTAAAATCACTTATTCCATTATTTTCCAAAAATTGTTAGAACGTCTTCTGTTTCCTTCCCAGCTTTCCTCCTTTCAAGGCTCACACTTATCAGCATCGCGGAAAAACATAGCATAAAAATGTAGAAACATAAATTGAACGTAGGAGTACATTTTCACTGTGAATCAATTAGATAACCACTATGAAGCATCATTTAGACGAAAAATACAAGGAATGCAAAGAACTAAGTCATTTTGCCAATTCATCTGCTTTTTGCTTCGCCTTTTTAGATGCCAATCTTTCCGAAATCAAACAAGCACAAAAGAAATTCTATAGCTGTGTGAAAACCTAAATTTCCAAACCAAAACCACTGAAATCAACTAAAAATTCAAGATCCTCTTACCTCTAATCTTGCTTCACTTGATCTTCATCAAGATGACGCATGAGATCACTTATTTCTCCACAAGCACCAACAAGAGAACGTTTTCCAACTGATTTAACTCGTTCTACATTCTTAACTGTTCACTGGATGACAGTTAGTGGGTCAAACAAACACATATTTGTCATTTTTTTAAATCAAATATACCCTCTCACCTAACTCGAATTAAGCAAAGAGTCTGCAATCAATTCTGTAAAATTATATACACCCACTTTTAATTAGATTAATATGCCGCAATTACATCATGTTTCTGGACTGATTGTTAACAATTACTGATCTTGGTGGATTTGAACCACCATCACCTTAGGGTATATAAAGTAAAAAAATTATTCCCCAAGGGCTCTACCAAGTTGAGCTAAAGATCTTATTTCATGTGTGTAACACTACGACTACATACAAACTAGAACGAATCAGATTTTTCACATGGTCCATAATCAACTCAACTTGAAGCTCAAATTATCCACGTTTAGCACCACAGCGAGAATCGTCAAATGGTACAATGTTCGAGTCTTGTACTTGGTTATGTTATTGTTATTTCTATGAATTTATGTTCTCTCACAATACTGTTCTCAGTACAGAACAAAGTTACAAACAAAAATTCATACCCAATGTGGACCAACCCATCAATTCTCATACAACACGATAAAACAACAGTTCCAAATCATATATCCAACTTGAATAGACACGTGAAACAATATACTTGTAAGAATTCAATTAAGTTTTGAGCTGAAAACTTCCTGCCATAAGACTTGCACACATCCACGAGGTTTGTGAATTGTGATCATAAAAGCAAAGAGACAGATGACATAAAACATCTATAGTGAAAGAAGAACATTTACAGACTGAAATTTCCATCAATAACATGCACAATCTATCTAATAGATAAAAATAGAATGAAATCATACCAGAAAACTGGTTAAAGCTAATATTTGAGAGGAGAGAGAGTCTATAATAATAGAGTGTACTGTTCAAGTTTTGTAGATTGTAGTTAGTTTTGATGTACTTATGGAAATAATACGAGACATTCTTATGATATATGGTAATAGGCAATTCTGGTTTAACAGTTATAATCATCATTATTCGTTTTAAGACTGGAAGGCTCTTCTTCAGCTGATGTTGCTTAAATCACCATTGAGTTCATGAGATGTGCTATAGTGCAGTCAATAATGATCTTAAAGCATGGCTCTCCTATTAGTTTTGTTTCTGTTGTAGGAAAATTGCAGGCCAAAAATGGCAAAGTAATTCTCAAACGTAAAGATAGTTTAGGTTTAACCCTCATGTACCAAACGTGACGTAAATACGCATCTTAATATCTGGCTCAGTCTGCTAAAGACAACTGGATTCAAGACTAATGGTTCATTCTCCTTACCTATCGTGTTCTTAATGTGATGCTAATAACACAGCTCGCTGGTTGGCTTAGTTAACCAAAGATAACTGGATTCAAGACTAATGGTTCACTCTCCCTTTTACTAAGCCTTCTTACTAGTTATAGGACTTATTTGTAGTCTTGTTTCATAATTTTTTTTTGATATTTCACATGGTTGATAATCAACTCAACTAGAAGCACAAATTCTCATTGTTTAGCTGCTCCGTGAGAATAAACAAATGGTACAATGTCTAAGACTCTATAATGATATTTCTACCAATTCACAATGCAGTTTTTGGTAGAAACCAAAGTTATAAAAAACAATATACGCAATGAGCAACAGCTGAAAACATCTATAGCGAAAAGGAGAACACTTACAGACTGAACTTTCCACCCATCCCCAAAAGCAAATTCAACTGGCTCAATCCCCCTGCAGTCAAACAACATCAACGGCAGTATTCCTCCGTTTCTCCAGCTTCAAGTGTCAACGGACGACCTTTTCCTGGTATCATTGTGATATTTCCTTCTCTACCACAGAATTTACACTGCCAACATAAAAATCAATACAAACCCAATTTCAAAACCCTAACCAACTCAACAAATTCATTAGAAAACATTAATTTCAACAATTTCAAGTGAAAATAATAATACCTTTTGGACAAGATTAGTAGTTCCTCTAATCTCAGGAATAGATACTGTATCAGGCAATACTAAACATGTTTCTTTTGGGCTTACTTCTCCACAATTCCCACATTTAATCTACACAGAAAAATCAAGAAATCAGATATTGCAAAACTAATTCAAGAATAAGAACCCCCAAACCCTAAATTTTGAGATGAGAAAGGAAAACAGACCTTGATATAAAAAGGAAAGCTAGCATCATCACAACCACCTTGTGGTTGAAGGTAGGTTAGATTATCAAGTTCAGCAGTGGCGACAGAGAAAACTCTGTGCTTTAGAAGTTTAGAAAGAGAACCAACTCCGGGGCAGTTGAGTCTTGACACGGCTTCTCAAGGTCCTAGCAAAGAAAAGAAAAGAAAAAGTTTATTTATTTATTTATTTTTCTATTATTTTTTAAGGTCCTAAAAGTGGCAAACATCGAAAAGTATTACATATGGAAAATGGGAGATGAGCAGCTTATTTAAATAAACTTATATGGTGAAGAAGATGCCATTATTCCAAGACCCTCTCAATGTCTTTCTAAGCTCATCACCGTCAATCGACTCCTAGACCAAAATGGTGACTTGAATACTTCTATTCTAGCCTTACGGTTCTCTCAAGACATTCAAATAGTTATCCAGAATACTTACCATAACATTAATGAGGCTGACAACATCATATGGAGCCTAAATAGGAGAGGTGACTTTACAGCGAAATCTCTTTATGACAAGCAAATCTCTGAGAAGTATGGCAGGGATACTGCGAATCCAACATGGGAAAAAAAAATGAAGGTTAGATATCACCCCAGCAATTCATCTCTTTATCTGGAAATGCGCTCAGGGTATTCTAACCACCAATGCTAAAACTGGCAGTATTCTCCACTACATTGATTCTGTTTGCAATTTCTGTAGAACTGCTGAGGAAGACATTACTCATGTCCTGATGTCATGTCTTGCCGCTCACTTTTTCTGGGATAAACTATTTGGTTCTCAGCGCCAGATGTTTGGATATGCCACCTCTTGTCAGGATTGGCTCAACAAGTGGTTCAACAACAATAACTCCATAAGTAGTTGGAACTCCACCTTTGCCACCACTTGTTGGTACATATGGAAAGCTAGATGTGACCTAGTTTTCCAGAAAATCTCTCCCTTTACTGATAATATTTTCCTAAAAATTGCCCAGCATCTATGCTCTTACGACAGAGTGACCCGTAACCATGGTCGCATTCTGAACAATCTTTACTACCAAAAGAACTCTGATGCTACCGGGGACAAAATCGTCAGACACCGTGAGCAGAAGTTTGGGGTTACTATTAGCATTAGTATTCTGGATGTGCACCTCACTAATACTAATGGTAGATTCTGCTCTTATACTAACTTTGCGTTTGTTGCTATGTCGCTTGCAGGGAATTGTGTGGGAGCAAGAAACACAAAAAAATATGCCATTGCAGACACCAAAGAACAAAGAGGAGCAGAACTAGCTGTCGAGTGGGGAAAAGAGCTGCATAGGACCGACATAAATTTCCAAGGTCAGGATGATGCAACTGTGGATATTATAAAAGAAGTCTACAAGAATGAAGTTCAAGGTAGATATCACCTAAGCTTCTACCTTTGAGGGATGGAAATTTGAAAGCAATTGGTTTTATCTTATGGAATGTGGTCAAAGTTTGATGCGGTCAGAATCTTTCAGGAATTAGACTAGGAAAATTAGTTCTTAACTCCATGTTCTTATCTAACTTTAACTGGAAAGGGCCAAACTTACTTCAGCTCTTTCAAAATATTCAGAATATGGACATTAATGAAGTCATGTACTTAGAAGAAGGGGTTATGCACGGCGCTAGAGTTAGCCCTCAAACCCCCTCGGTTTGTACTTTTTGAGCTAGCTTTTTCTTTTTCTTAATACAGTATAATTTTAAGTTTTTTTTTTTTTTAAATTAGAAGTTTTATTGATGTTAGATACTCTTGCCTGCAGTGTGCCCAAATTACTTCATAGTCCATAGTAATTCTAAATTAAATACCGAGGCCCAGAGTATACATATAAAAGTAGAATTTATCAGAGCAAAATTTTGTAATTTTAAACTTTTTTTTTTTAATTCGATTATCTCATATTAAATTTTTTGTCTTGCAGGGATAAACCAGGGTTGGGATTCCCTTGGCTCAAGCCCCTCCCAACCTAGATTATTATTCTCGCCACTGTTGTCTTGTGATCTAAAATTTTCATGGTGATTTTAATCTGCCTCATAACTTAAATTTTTATGTGACCTAAAATCTATACTAATGCGACCCAAGTTGTTATTCATAACCATATTTATCTGTCATCAAACTTACTTGATTAACGATATAAGATATGTATTGTAATCCTTGTTATCCGTGACCTATAATTCATATGATTTTAAATTAATTGAATGCCTAACATCTCCTAAATAATTTCTCGACCAAAATCTACGTCCTCATAAAAAGTTTGACTCATTACCCAAAATTTGTCATCATGCAAAATCAATATCTCTTTTTTTATTTTTCTGGAAAAGAGGCAAGGCTCAAAAAATATATATTGACAATACCGATTTAGGAAATCGGAAAACTTACAGAAATATTTCAAAATCATATAGAAGTCATTCAAGTTGTAGTATCTCCATCGATTTTTGCCTATCAATTCTATTCTAACAGACCTAGGAACAGTTTTAGAGGACCTTCTTCTCTCTCGCAGTGGAGAAGAACAAACATTTAGGGTCAAACTGATTTTGAAAACAAAACCAATTCGTGTCAAAGCACAAGGAAATGACTGGATCAAATACAATACAATGTTCATCAGAACGTGTAAATAATATAACATAGAGTTTTTTAAGTTTAGAATCCCTAATGCAATCTAGGTAGCAGTGACCCAACTAGTAGTAGCAGTAGCCAAATTGTCTCAAATAGTAAGCAAGGTGTCTCAAGTAATGGTGGTAATCTGAATCGGTCTTTGAGCGTCTGTATCGGAAAAAATCAGGCTGGCTCAGCTTTGGATGCGGTAACTGTTGTAGTAGGATGAACTTGATGATGATCTTGAAAAGTTGATGTTCTCTTTGTTTTCATTAATAATCCTAAAACAAGTAAATCTAAAACTAAAACAGGAAATAGTAACCCATTCATATTACAGTCTAAAACGAAATCGAGATACAATGAAATCTAATCAGCACCACAAGCATAGATGATAACAGTTTTGCAACGTTTTCGTGGATTTGAAACCAATGTTGAAGTTATTTCTAAAACTTTGTTTTGCATTGAAGATGATGATATGTTTTGATTGCTTCCGTGCCATAAAGCACCAACCATATCTGCACTAACAACCTTTTCTAATTAAATATGGTATATATATTTTTTAGTAGGTATACTAATAGCTCGCCGGAAAACTTCTTTGAACTTTTCTGCCCGCCGAAAAAGAGATTTATCATTACCCATGAGGTATACAATAAATAGACCACTAAAAACATCCACAAGGACAAAACATAAGGTAGGATCTCAATAGAAACAAATACTGTAAATCTAGCATTAAACCCATGAAGGTAATATTTAAATCATACATTTGTAAACCTAAAACATGTAAAAGTTAAAATAACAAAAAAAAAGATTAACACAATTAAATATAACACTAACAATGAAACATATAGTAAGCCGATAGCAAATGGAGAAGCCGATATGTGCAGAGATGCCGGAGATTGAGAAGTTGTTGCATCTTTGGTGAAGATCAGAACTGAAAAGTACTGAGAGCCTTGTTCTCTCCCGAACAATAGACTAACAATCACTAATCAACCAAAGAGATCAAAAAAAAATAAAAAAAATAAAGCTCGAAAAATATAAAATTAAAAACTAAACACACTCAAAACCAGCAGCTAATAACAACAACTGGTGAAAAAGGTTAACACGATTTTGGGATGATGGTTGATCTGCTCAGATCTTTTCCAAATGAGCCGATCTGAGAAGAACGACGCCTCACTCCTTTAGGGTTTTCGTTTCTCTGTGTTGGAAAGAAAGTATAGAGAGAAAGAATTTTTTTGACTTCGCGTTAACCTATACATCTTCTTGCATATATACCCTAAAACTTATATTAGGGATATAAATACATCATGACTAATGGCGTTTCACAATTATCCGACATCCATCATGTGACCCCAAAATTTAGTCGTTAACTCAATATAATATAGTGATCAAATATTCATTTGTAACTTAAAATATGTACCATAACCTAAAATTATCATTATAATATAAATTTATGCCTCGTAGATTTAAAATTTACCATGTAGCTCAACAAGGATTTTTTAGACATATGATCTACATTTCTGGCCTTTACATTTTAAAAAGATGTATAATTCTTGAAGTCAAATTATTTTTGAATTAAATCAACGGTAGCTTAAAGGACTTTTTAAAATATTGTATTATCTAAAAGTAAAAAACTAAAATAAAATATTATGTTGATATATTTTCTCATATTGCAAATTAAACGTATTATTAAATGTACCTTTTGTTGTAAAGTTGTAAGGACAAAGAGGTGTTTGGCAACCAGAGATACAAGTGCTTATGTTCTTCAAGAAGAATTTCTCAATAATCAGAAGTAGAGTTTTTTAATGCACACAAAATATTTAGAAGTCATTCTGAAAATGAGTGTCCAAATTAACTTTTCACTTTTCGACTTATTATCAACAATAATAACTTATGTCACTTATCTTGCCGCCATTTTCTTTGGCAATACCAAATATGGGAGACAAAATTGATTAATTTATAGAAACAACCAAAATAATGATTAGATTAATTATGGTAGAAAATAGGTGGATAATTTATTGGATATGAAATATTTTTTTGTACATTCAATAGGATTTGCTCTAACGAATTCTACATGTCAATAAAAACACACACACATGGAAATGAGTTCTTGTTTCCCTTTTTATATCTTTTAAATCATTTGATTACACATTGTTCTTGTTTGAATTTGGTTGATCGGTCTATTTTGTCATACTTTTATTTAAAAGTATCATCAAGTGTCTTTTGTTTTAAAATTCTAAGGACAAGAGAGTGTTCGGAAACCAGAAATACAAGTGATGTTGTTCTTCAAGAAGCATTCCACATAAGTCAAAAGTAGTATTTTCTTATTTCACATAAAAATAGACATATGTTTTGCGTTGATTTTAGAATGCAGATTCACCACTGTCATTGATAATTGAAAATAAAAAAAAACAGAGATTCACTTGTCTTTCAAAATTGCACAAAAACAATATCCAACAGAACTTAGAATGTTGCAGATGAATTAAAAAACACCATATTTGTCTTAATGGAGTTTTCTTGATGAGAGTTTACTAGCACAAACAGAGAAAATGGGTATAAAAAAGCAGGTTAAAAAGTTGTACGGTAATAAACCCCTCTCTAATTGAACCAATTAGTATCTTACTCTCTCTCTCTCTCTGTCTCTCTCTCTCTTTAGAACTTCCCTTTCTCGATGAGAAAATTTCTCTCTATCTAATGTGAGAATTTCCGAGAAGAAGTCCCAGAAACAGAATATCATAGTAGAGGTTTTAAAATATATCTCATATATGCATACCTTATTTTAGGTATCGCTAATATTTGGAGTTGTTAGTTTACTTTTTACTCATTGTGTGAATGTTAAGCGGGTTTATTATCCATTTTTTAGTATGTAATTGTTTATCTTATATAATATTTATAGTATATAACTTATTTATGCATTACTAATAATAAAATAACAAGTAGATAGGTCAGTGGGTTAAAACATATAAAGTATGCTTTACGTGTGGGGTTTGAGTTATATGCACCACTTTTTTGTGAAAAAAACAATAAATAGATGAAAGGTACCAACATAGATTAGTATTCGCATGTTAGAAAAACATTAAAATCTAACTTAAAACTAATCCGAGTTTCGTTTTTAAGTTAATTAAAGCATATACGTTATGTTCCTATTCTCCATTATAACCAAAATTCTTCTGGAATTCATTTTCATGAAAAGCATAATAATAATTCCTTTAAAAAATCTTTTCACTCAAAACAGTCCATGTTGCGAAGTAATAGCATGATTTCATAATAAGAAAATAGTCCAGTGGCTTGAAAGAAGAAATCCGCACTACTGTGCAAATGTTCAAGCCCGAATCTACAACTGAGGCATTTTTCTTGGCAAGAATGCAACAAGCTTCACTGCTCAACCACCCAAAACCTCTTAAAACCTTTTCAATACCTTTTGTTCCCACACCATTATCTTTATCTCATCCACCCTCCACTGTTAAACCATTTTTCTCTCCTAACACCACTTACAATAAACAACATAATTCTTCAAATCCAATTGTGACTCACCCAACTTCTCCACCTATTACTTCAACTGACAATTCTTTGCCACCTATCAAAAGACTTACTCATGCTCAAATGCAAGTCAGAAAAGACAAGTGGTTTGTTTATAATTTTGATGAGTTCTATAGGCAAGGCCATAGATGCAAGACACGACAGCTATTTATGCTCATACCTGATGAGGAAATAGAGGAACCAGCACCATTGTCCCCTGCTAACTCCAATGTTTCATCACCAACCACTAGTGATTCTAGTATTGAGATCTCCTTACATGCCTTAACAGGACATGTAGTTCATGATACAATCAGAATTTCAGGTCATCTGCAGAAGCATCCTATTCTGGTCCTAGTGGATACTGGCAGTACTCACAGCTTTATTGATTCCAGTATTGTCACTAAACTAAACATTCATGCAACCCCTACAGGACACATGGTAGTAACAGTGGCAACTGGTGAAAGCATAACTAGTCCTGGTCTTTGTCAGAATCTTCAATGGGAAATGCAAGGCCACCAGTTTTCCTCTGACTTAAGAGTGCTACCTTTAGAGGGTTATGACATGGTCTTGGGAGCTGACTGGTTACAACAGTTGGGAGATGTCACATTCAATTTTGCACAGTTGAACATATCCTTTATCCATAATGGCAGCTACATTACCCTTCAAGGGAGTTCTTCTAAACCTTCTCTTCATCTTATTGAGGGCTCTTCTTTAAGAAAATTTATCAAGAACAATACCCAACACTAATTGGCCAATTTTTTGCTATTTCTACATCACCCCCACCACCTATTCCTTCTCCAGTTAGTGCACTCTTGGATACATTTTTTGATGTCTTTGCAGAACCTACTACACTCCCTCAATCCAGATCCTTGGATCACAAAATTCCACTGAAGCCAAACTCAACCCCTACTTCATAAAGACCTTATAAATGGCCTTACAATCATAAATATATGGTGGAACAATTGGTCACTAAAATGCTCTCTGCAGGGCTTATCCAAAATAGTAACAGTCCATTTGCTTCTCCCATTTTACTTGTGAAGAAGAAAGATGGCACATGGAGGTTTTGTGTGGATTATAGAAGACTCAATGAGTTAACTATTAAGGATAAGTTCCCTATACCATTGATTGATGAGCTTTTAGATGAACTGACAGGAGCAGTTATCTTCACTAAAATAGATTTGAGATCTGGCTATCACCAAATCAGAGCTTTTGGTCCTGACATTCACAAAACATCCTTTAGAACTCATCATGGGCATTATGAGTTTAAGGTGATGCCTTTTGGACTCACCAATGCTTCTGCTACCTTTCAGGCACTAATGAATGAAGTATTTCAGCCATTCTTGAGGAAATTTGTGATAGTTTTTTTTTATGATATACTCATCTATAGCAAATCCATGGAAGAACATGTTCTGCACTTACACCAAGTTTTTTCTCTCCTCAGACAACACTCTTTATATGCCAAATTCTCTAAATGTGTTTTTGCTTAGCCTCAACTGGATTATTTGGGCCACTTAATCAATGCTAGGGTGTAGCTGCTGAACCTGACAAGATTGCTGCTATGCAAACTTGGCCACAACCTACAACCTTGAAGCAGCTAAGAGGTTTCTTGGGCCTCACAGGCTATTATAGAAGATTTATCAAGGGGTATGGCACTATTTCCAGGCCACTCACTGACTTGCTGAAGAAAGATGCATTTCATTGGACAGCAGCAACACAACAAGCTTTCCATGATCTTAAAATGGCTATGACAAAAGATCCAGTTTTGGCATTACCTGATTTTTCCAAACAGTTCATTCTTGAAACTGATGCATGTGACAAAGGAGTAGGAGCTGTCCTCATGCAAGATGGCAGGCCCATATCTTTTTACAGCAAAGCTTTATGTCCTAAAGCATTGGCCTTGTCTGCCTATGAGAAGGAATTCTTGGCAATTGTGATGGCTGTACAGAATTGGAAGTATTATTTGTCTCACAGCCAATTCATTATCCATACTGATCACCAAAGCCTTAAATACTTGATGGACCAAAGGGTATCCACTGCACTGCAACACAAATGGCTCATTAAACTTCTTGGTTTTAATTATATTATCAAGTACAAGAAAGGGAGTGAAAACACAGTTGCTGATGCTCTCTCCAGATTGCCACCACTTCATGCTGACTGCAATGCTATGTCTCTGAGCACCCCCCAATGGACTCTAGATGTCATTTCTAGCTATGAAGGTGATGCTGTATCTCAACAACATATTTCAGAACTGTTTATCTCCCCAGCTCACCACAAATTTACTTATTCCCAAGGTGTGCTCAGGTTCAAAGGGAGACTCTACATTGGTTCAGGTAATGACATTAGAACCTCCATTCTTCAGTCTCTACACTCTTCTGCGATGAGAGGACACTCAGGCATGCTAGGTACTTATCAGAGAGCCAAGTCACACTTCTTTTGGCCCAACATGAAACATGATATTCTTCAGATGGTAGCTTCCTGTGATGTTTGTCAGTGCAACAAAAGTGGTACATATTTTCCTAGTGGACTCCTTCAACCATTACCCATTCCAGAGTCAGCATGGCAGGATGTTTCCATGGATTTTATTGAAGGACTGCCAATGTCCAACAGGAAGAGTGTTATATTGGTGGTGGTTGACAGACTTACTAAATACATCCATTTCCTTCCCCTTACCCACCCCTTCACAGCAGTCACAGTAGCTAAGGAATTTCTTAACAACATATTCAAGTTACATGGCCTGCCAAGATCCATCATCAGTGACAGAGACAAACATTTTGTCAGCCAATTTTGGCAAGCCTTGTTTAAATCCATGGGAACCACTCTTAAACTATCCACTGCCTACCATCCACAGACAGATGGGAAAACTGAGAGAACTAATGCTTGTGTTGAACAATACCTTAGATGCATGAAAAGCTCCAATCCCAAGCAATGGTTTCAATGGTTGGCACTTGTAGAATGGTGGTTTAACACCAACTATCACACAAGTCTTAAAATGTCTCCCTTCCAAGCTCTGTATGGGTATCAGCCACCTCATCTAATTTTTCCTGTCATTGCCACTACTTCTGTTTCATCTGTGGAAACTTATCTGAAGGAAAGGGATATGATGCTACAACTCTTGAAGGATGACTTAGATAAAGATCAAACCAGAATGAAGTATTTTGCTGACAGGAAACGCATTGACAGAGAATTTGCAGAAGGAGATTTGGTCTTTCTGAAACTTCAACCTTACAGACAATTTAGTGTAGCTGTCAGGAAGAACCTCAAACTCCCAGCCAAGTACTTTGGTCCATTTCCAGTGCTTCAGAGAGTTGGATCAGTAGCCTATAAGTTGCAGCTTCCAGTGGGCTCAAGAATTCATCCTGTCTTTCATGTGTCCCAGCTCAAAAAGCAGATTGGTCAAAAAGCTTCCACTATGCCTAGATTACCAGTTGTGGATGATCAGGGTAAATTTATTGTTGAACCAGTGGCAGTATTGGACACTAGAACTACACACAGAGGTACCCATTCTGTGTCCCAAATTCTTATTCATTGGTCTAATTCCTCAGCAGCTGATGCAACTTGGGAGGATGTATCTCACATCAAGGCTCAATTCCCAAACTTCATCCTTGAGGACAAGGATCTTGGAAGGGAGGGGCAATGTCATGTACCTACATCCTTGGACTAGATCAGATCATGGGATTATCCCAGTGAATCGTTAGCAAGGACCGCTGCAAGGCTGAGTAGTGTTATTTAGTAGCATATTTCATTTCCTCGAGTTCTGTATTCCTTCAAATAATGTAATGAGGGCTGTTAATCTTGTCTTCACGGATTGGGTGTTTAAGTACCAATCATTTGTAAACCCTAAGACCAATCAATGCAAATTTTTCTTTGCTTTCAAATCGAAAGTTAGGCTCTGCTTGCAAACAGAAGGCAGCTTGCTGCTAATTATCCCTACAAATCCTTGTAGTTGTACCTCAGTACACTACACAATGATCTCATTATTTTCTAATTTTCTTATAAGCATGATGTCCTAAAACAAAGTTTTTCAAAGAAATAACTGAGAACTAAGAAAATCATCATAATACAGAGGATGACCATGGAGCAGGGTATGATGAGGGTAGTGTAGAGGATTAGGAAGTCTGAGACCTAAAAGTTCTTCTTGATACAATCGTAATAACAACATTATGGATGGATGACTAGTTTTGACAGTTTTAATTTTCTTATTTGATGTGTGCATATATGGGGATTGTAAATTTTAGGGTAATCGAATTCTAATTGAATTCCAAGAACGAAACTCTTTACTCAAAAATTAGTGTTTGTTTGAGCTAGTTCAATTAGAAGGTAATATATTTTTCTTAAATGACTATAATACCTATATATTTTTCAATTCAGATACTTAGACAATTTATTTTATAAAACATAATTTTAAGAAAATGGCTTTATGTCAAGGAAATGTACATCTCCACTTTGAATTTTGGATATATACACTATACAGTGGTTGCAAACTGACGACAAGGAGAAAATGATAAAAGAGCAAAAGACATCTGAAGTGGTTGTTGTCTCCTTCTTCTTAACTCTACTAATTTGGAGAAAATAGGTTTAAATCAAGGATCTTCAAGTAAAGACTGGTACTCATATAAATAGAAGCAGTGAGATCATCGTCTCTATTTTAGGGTTCACTTCCCATTTTTTGTCCTACAATTGTAAGCATTTATGGTATTACCTTGTCTAAGAGATCCACCCATCCACTAGTACAATAAAATATTAAAAGCTTTATAAATTATAAACAGAATAACATTTCATCCGTCGAAACCTTTAGCCTAAATATTGGGAAGGCGATCCTGTTCAGATTTAGAGCAACAAGAAAGGTTTTGAGGAATTAACAAGTGCGCCTATGAGAAGATGGATTATGATTCACGAAATAATTGAAGTTACTAGAGTAACAATATAATTTATGTATATACCACAATCCAAATGTATTAGAGCATTTCTCGGTTGAACCCACTAAACTTTGGTTTGTCAAATTTAGTTCCAAAACTCGAAGGCGCTTGAAATGATTACTAGAGTCAACTTCGTTAGGTTAGACAAGGAACATAGAAATGTTGATACTTTATCTTTTTACTCATGAAGAACCTAAAGACGTATCGACATCAACGAACACATCATTCTTCAGTTCGAGGTTAGTCACAACAGACTCACTTGCTCCATTGCTGTCTTGGTTCTTTTAGGTCAGTATTTATTGAAAACATAAAATACGAAGCAAAACTAGTTTACTTGTCTCTAGTATCGGTAACTTGGTCATTATACTATGACAAAAGTACGAAAGAATGATATATTAGTTTGTCTAGAAAACTTGAGTATATGGAGTTACGAAGTATAGTTTATCTGTGGACTTCATGAATCGACATTACACTAATTAGTATATTGAACGTCCAGATGAATTCAAACCTTGGAATTATATTTGAAAGAATTTTCATAAACATAGTTTATTAAAGAAGTAGACTTGCGAAACTTAAATCTTAGTTGAAATTTGAATTCAGGACAGATCTCAGGACCGATCCTAAGTATAAGACTGATCCCTGGTAAGGACCGACCCCAAGTGGAAAGATCTGATCATGAAAAAGTTAGAGTTGTTTCAATATTTTCGATATGATTGTTATCTTTGGGTTTTTGCAAACATCGAGATGTACACTGATTGAACTTGGAATGTTCATAAGATGTAAACATAGTGAGTTGAACATGTTCTAAACTCATATGTCTTTTTTATTCAAGTATTTTCCTTTGATACTCATGACAAGATCCTGAAACCGATTTTCAATATCCTTTTAGATACCGAGAAATATATGCTTACCATATCCCATAGGTTTGCATATCTCTAATTACTATAGAAGTAAAGCATATGAAAGTATGCTAGATAATATTAGTTTTCAACTATAAGTGACATCGGTTTATGTGTTGGAATACAACTAGTATTTGTCGAATTCGGAAATAATATTCTTTGCATATCTTTAGGAATTTTTGGATTTGAATATACCTTGTTTTTTAAACAAGTCTTGATCATAACAGTATAAATAATAGAGGTTGTATTCTTACAAACTCACCTCTTGAACAACTACTTGATTGATTGTGTGGGAAGCCAACTCGTTGATAAAAGACAGTAAACTAATTAAGTGAAATCTCTTGCACTTCCTTGGTTAAAGTCTTTTTTAAGATCATGAATTTTCTAATAGTACCATTGGTGGGAAACTAAATGGTATTGTTAACTTAGTTTTCGATTAATTGATTTGATTCTTAATCATGTAGTATCCTTGATAGATCATAATTGTTTGTTCTATGGTCCTTCGCTTTTTATATATAGCCACTCAAGTTTGTTTGAGGATTTACTATTACAGATCTAGTGATTTGATATCTGTAAATAGAACTTTCGATCAATCAACGTTAATAGACTTCGTTCTTTGTGTGTTGATCCTTAGTAGGAATTGAGTTGCTTGTGCAGCAGTTATACCGAAGATTGAGGACCTTTCTTTTCCAGGTTTCTGATTTTTGTGATTCTTCTTGCACACTTGATTCTCTAGGATCCAAACAAGAAGTTTATTTCGATAGATTTAAGAATTGTTATAAAGATCGAACAAAACTGTCTAGTTGTTTCTCCTTATAAAGTTTCTTGGATAGATCTTGTTCACTGAGATTGATTATTTCGATAATCTTTATCTTAGTTTGATTTTTGACCAAAGGAGTTTATATTGAGTAAACAGAAGATTCTTTACTCTATTTTATCTCAGATCAAAATCTTAATTTGGGAGATTGATAAGTGCTTAATTTACATATTTAGAGTGTCAATTCCATACTTGTTTTAGCTATGATTCTTGCATATTACTTGTTATTATGATTATTTTCTAGTTTATGTGTCATATCAGGTGAATCATCCAAAAAGAAACTACAAAGTGCTTAAATGAGCAAGGAAGTGGAGTCTATCAATGAAGGAAAGCCAAAGTCCAAATTCAACTCATTCAAATCTAAGAGTTCTTAATACCATCTTGAAGAGAACGAGAATACGAAGTGAACGCAAAAAGAATGAGGTCATTCCGAGTTCGGACGAAGAAGTTATAAGCGAAACAAGATTGGAAGAATTGAAGTTACAGAGAGAGGTTCGGCTGATAACTTCATCAGCTCGAGTTAGCCGAACCTGGAGCTTAAAAATCAATATTTTCAAAGATTATACAGGAGGATGTTCGGCTCAAAAGCAATCTTATCAAGTGAGCCGAACCTTACACTCGCCTGGAGTAAAATTCACTTGTCAGGTTCGTCTGGGAAAGGTCGGCAGTTATGAGCCGAACCTGAGAGCTTTTGGGACATATTTGGACGCGAAATTGACTTGCAACTCAAGAAAACACGGTCCCGGAAGGATTCTAAAGACTAACTTTGAGAGTTATATATAAGAAGACATCCATAGCCTTAAGAAGACATCTTTTAATATCTTTTTACCATCTTTTACACAATTCTATTCTCATATTACAATTCCACATCAAAACCTAGGGTTTACCCCTTTAGAGGGAACCCATTCTTTTGCAATTATGTGTAACTAAACCTTTGTTGATTAAGGATGAATTCAATGTTCTAGCGTGAAGCTTTATTAGTTATATAAATCTATTCGGAGTTTTCACTATTTCTAGGGTTTATGATTGATTAATTAGATTGTTTGGAGTGCACACTGGATTAATCTATTGATCATTCTATTGCTAGTAAAGGGTTATGATATCCGTGTAATTGTTGAATAATCCTTACACAAGTAGAGAACGGGAGACCTTGCAGAGGGATTTTGTTGAGCAATCGTGTGTGAAGACAACACTAGTAAGTAGACCTTGCGCTAAGAGTCTAACTGCTAGGATCAACCTAAGTTCACATAACTTAAAGCTTCCGATTGGGTTACATCTTGAGTGCGCTACTACTTGGTGGTTCAGTTGGATAGAACTTGATATGCGAGCGCTTCGGTATCCGGTTACATAAGGGACTTTGGGGATAGCACTGCTCTAGCTGCTTTCCTACGGTTGGTGATGAATGGTTCTAACGAAGATGGATAAGTATACTAATCCAGCTATCGCTTGGTACCGGTGAAGGATTCCTTGATCATCTGTCTTTTATTTGTTATTCTCTTATTTACTTTAATCCAATCCCCCTTTGTCTTTTATTATTTTGCTGAACTAAATAACCTATCAATTACACAGCTCTATGTGGGAACGATCTCTTACTACCGCTATATTACCAGTTAATTAGTGGGAACTATCTTGATTAATTTGTTGTGGTTACGACATGCATAAGAGATTGATAAGTGAGTTAGTTACCGAAACCGATTTAGTCCTTTATTATTTTGAGTTACGATCTAAATAAGTTGAGATCAGAATTCTTCACAGCAGGTGAAACGTTTCAAGATAATGGAATCTGTCTTGAAATTCACTTTTGTAGACCATATTGGATGTAGGCACATGGATACTGAAGGAACTGAGTAATTAGGAGTACTTTACTTAGTCTCAACTATACAAATTGCAGTAGTCGATTTATATAAAAGCTTAATTCTGAGAGTAATCGAAACTGGACTAGGTCCCGGGGGTTTTCTGCCAAGTATTTTTCCTCATTAACAAAATCTTATGTATCTTGCTATTACTTACTTTCCGCATTATAATTATTGTCATAATTATAATTAAGCAATTGCACTTGTACATTAATCTACTTGGCATAATCTCATAGATACTCAATATTTTTGCCATGTATGCTTTCTTTAGTATGAAAATTTTATTTTCATAAATTCCCGTCTTAAACGGTTTCTCTTAATTTCAATTTTTTTGTTTGCTGAATTCTTGTTTTTTTTTTTTTTTTTTTTTGTAAATAAGATATTTCATTAAAATAACTAAGACTCAAAGTGAGTCACTGTTACAAAAGGATTAGAGCCATCTAATCTGGGATGATGAGAGTCCCCAATATTAGATTTAACTACTAAAAGTTGTTTTAAACTACATAGGGTTGGTGAAGTTTTCCATTCGACAATTGAATTTAAGTGTCTAACAAACTTGGCTAAAATATCCGCAACTTGATTTCCTAATCTAGGAACAAAATGAAATCCCAAAAAGTTAGTACAAAGATTATCTATTATGTTTGTCTCATTAAGACAGGCTTTGACACGCTAAGAAATATCTGAGCCACGACCATGAAAGAAGTTGAAAATACTCTCACAGTCCCCTTCTATACTGAAATTTTGCATATGTTTTTCTTTGGCCTAGATTGCCGCCTGCAAGACTCCTATAGCCTCTGTATCTTGTGGGTCTAAGCCTGCTGACTGTCCTGCTGGTCCTTCTTCAAAATTTCTTGCATCATTCCTCAAAATTAAAGCATAATTGGATGGTAATGATTATGAAATCCATGCTGCATCAACATTGATCTTTAGAGTATCTTTACTTGGAGCCTTCCATTTGGGAGCTGGTTTCTTCTGTTGTACCTGTTTAGGTTTAGTAGTTTTTTGTTTTCATGTAGACCAAAAATCAACGTGTCTCTGAATTTCCAAAGCTAGGTTACTAACAGATTTATCTTTATCTTCAAACACTCTATCACATCTTTCTTTCCAGATAAACCACATTTTAGTAAGGAATAATTCAATAGATATATCTATTTTAGGGTTAGCAGACCATTTTTTATAGAGATCTAAGATCGTACTAGAGGTATCCAAAGATAGAGAGACAGGGTTAGGAGATGAGTTTTGTACTTCCTTAGCATAAGGACAGTAAAAAAAAGACGTTCAGTTGTTTCTATTTATACTTTACATATGATACAATTAGGAACTACATCTTCAACATTTCCGAAAAGTTTAGCATTAGTAGGCAGTGCATTTTGTAAACATTTCCATAAAAAGAGCTTATTTCTTTCCGAAATATTTAAATTCCACATAGATTTCCAGAATGAGTCTGGCATAGATAAGCTAACTATGTCGAGTCCATTTTCATTCAATTTATCATACATAGATTTTACTGTAAAGTCTCCTGATCTAGTTAATGTCCAACGGATTTGGTATTTTCTAAGAGTTTGGTCTTTATCCTTAAAAAGATATATCTGACTAATTTTTTGCACAATATCAGATGGGAAATTAGATATGAGTAAAGGAATATTTCATGAGCAAGTTTCTAGGTTAATTAAGTCTGAGACCCAAACTAGATGATTATTGCTAGTGTTACTTAGGTTGTTAATAGTATCTCCTAATCCCGGTATCCAATCGTTCCAAATATTAATGTCCTTACCATTGCCTACTTCCCATATACTATATTTTTGAATAAGCTTTAATCCTTGCCTAATACAGTTCCAAGTCCAAGAGCCCCTTGTTGAGGGTTTAGTTCTAAATGGAGATTTATTCCTAAAATACTTTGAACCCATCGTTTTTGCCCAAAGGGCATTAGGTTCCTTAATCAATCTCCACGCAACTTTTGTTAACATTGCAAGGTTAAACTTACGTGTATCCCTAAATCCTAATCCTCCTTTAAGGATTGGTTTACAAAGATTTGGCCAGGCCTTTGGGTAAAAACCTTTGCCTCTAGCATCTTTCCCCCACCAAAAATCTCTTTGAATTGCGTTGATATTATTGGTTATTTGTTTCAACAACAGAAAACACCCCATTTGATAAGATGGAATACTAGAAAGAACAACTCTATTTAGAACTGACCTACTTGGTTGAGAAAGAACTAATACTTTCCAACCTTTAGATTTAGTTTTCATTCTTTCAAGGATATGTGCAAAAGTTTTTATTTTTGACTTATCCATGAAAAGAGGTGCTCCAAAATAAGGATCTCTAAGATTTATATGTTTTATTTTTAACATTTTAGACATCATTCTCTGGTGTTTTGTTTCAAATTTCCTACTAAAGAAAACTCCGGATTTATCAAAATTTATTAGCTGTCCCAAGGCCTTACTGAAAGTTGTTATAGTGTTTAGTAGATTCATACATTCTATTAGATCAGCTTTAACAAAAAGAAGACAATCGTCTGCAAAGAACATATGAGAAATTGGTTCACTTTTAGGTCTTATCTTAACTCCATGTAACAGTTTTTGTGTTCTTGAGAGAGGATAAGCCTTGAAAATATTTCCATACAAATTATAAATAAGTATGGTGAAAGTGGATCTCCCTGGCGTAAACCTCTAGAGGGTTTGAAAGAATCACCATGTGTTCCATTTAACAAAACAAATATTGAGGTTGTAGAGTTACATTGATCTATAAGCTGACACACCTCATTATTAAAACCAAAGGTTTTTAAGGCATTTAGCAAAAATTTCAAATTTACTCTATCAAATGCTTTTGACATATCTATTTTTATTCCTAAACCTCATGTTCTAACTTTTTTATTTTTAAAGGAGTGAATAATTTCATGTGCCACCATAATATTATCAGAAATTTTCTTAGAAGATAAAAAGGCTGATTGGGATGGATAAATCAGTTTTTCTAAGAATGGTTTAATTCTCTTGGCTAATGATGTGAAATTTTAGTTGTAGTGAAAGTGGTGAGTAGAGTTCGTTCAACTCGGGCTTGTG
Source organism: Papaver atlanticum (assembly GCA_023531105.1). Classification (NCBI taxonomy): domain Eukaryota; kingdom Viridiplantae; phylum Streptophyta; class Magnoliopsida; order Ranunculales; family Papaveraceae; genus Papaver; species Papaver atlanticum. The sequence goes on along the minus strand of JAJJMB010018262.1, from coordinate 1,084,750 downwards.
AAGGATTTTTGAAATTAAATAAAATTGTTTCAATAATAATAAGAAAATACCGAGACTCTGGATTCCACCATTGACCAATTAATTGATAAACTCTAATCAATATTCATGCAATATTCTTCTTTAAAGTGATTCTAATATTTGCCTCTAATAGATTTTTGAAGTAGTAGTTTTAATCACAAAGCATGAAACATCAAAAGTTTTAAAACCTAGCATGTTCCATCAAAACAACCCACAACTACTCAATAAAAATCGATTTTTCTATATTCGTTCTATGCAAATAATCATATAAAAAATTGCAAAAATTAATTAAAATAGAATTATACCACTTTTCATGAAACAATGGCTTCCTCCGTCGCCTCGGCTAAGGGGTTTAGCTCCTCATATTAATCGTGTTCTCAAAATACATGTTTATGGCTCAAAAATTGATTACAAGGGTGAAAAGGGTATACTGTAGTCGCTGAAAGTCTAATACAGAGGACGAAATCGTTGCTGAAGGGTTTCGGTGACTGCAGGATGATGCGACCGTATCTCGTTGTCACTGAAAATAAGTCTGCCTCTGCAACTTTCTTTTTCAGCTGTTCTGTGTTCTTCGTCTTCTCCGGCAACAGCAGAACCCGATCTTCTTCTAATGATTTTTCTGGCTTCTCTAAGGCTCTAAACTTTCTCCTAAGGTCTTGGTTACCTTCCTAAGACTCATCCCAACCTTTTTATACACCACAGGCTCTCCAAATCCGTCCAAAAAATCTCTTTTTTTCCTCCACAACAAATCACGATAATTCCTTTTTCTCATCACTTGCACGTCTTCTCAATCAATCCAAGCTGTCCAAACTCTTCCTGTGATAGAAACAAATCTCTAAGAAGAGTTTCCTTCCTCTTCTTCACGTAAGTTTCCATAAATAAACCAAGAAAATTGCCCAAAATAAACCGTGATATTTTTAACCTTTTTTTTCGCCTCCAATTCGAGTTCTAGCCACTTTGGATCCATTCCAACACCCTTACCGAGCCTGTTTGATCAATTCAAGTCTAACCCAATGGATATTTGCGATTGAATCTCTTTCAAAATTGCCCAAGAACCAAACCCTAAATTCTGCCTGTGAGAAACGTGTTTTCCCGCCAGTTTCTGTTTTTGAAAAATCATGAAGAAATGTGACCTCCCCCTATCCAGTCCCGGTCTGTGCTTAGCAGCTGCTTGGAAATGGGTTACCCCTTATCCAAAATGAGAGTCCGAATAGCAAATGTCCTCCCAGGTACCTTTAACAACTTTTCGAGCCAATTTTGCCGCAAAAGCCTATTTTTCCAAAAAACACCTACAAGGGATAAAATACCAAAATTAGTACAAAAATGGGTACTAACACTATACATAAAAGAGATGAAAATTGACACATAAATGCGTCTATCAGCTAAGATCTGAAAAAGCGGGGGTCTAACAACCTCACCCAATATTTCGCTTTGCAATCTGTATGGACTAACTCCAATATACTTACAAGAGAATCAACTAGACAGTTAAACTCAATCTTATAAAAAGTATATCAAAGAGTTATATGTCAATCTCTCAATTAAATCTGCAATCTAACAAATAATAATTTGCGAGCCCGATTGAATATAAGAGAGATAACTTGAACGGTACCAAAGACCAATGTTCACGGATCAATCAATTTCAATTAACAACCAAAGGTTGGATTTACCAATTGATCGATTCAACGCACAACCTGTGATATTTCAATTATATAACAAAATATAATGCGGAAAAGAAATAACACAGACACCAGAAGTTTTGTTAACGAGGAAACCTCAAATGCAGAAAAACCTCGGGACCTAGTCCAGATTGAACACCACACTGTATTAAGACGCTACAGACACTAGCCTACTACAAACTAACTTCGGTCTGGACTGTAGTTGAACCCCAATCAATCTCACACTGATTCAAGGTACAATTGCGCTCCTTACGTCTCTGATCCCAGAAGGATACTAGGCACTTGATTCCCTTAGCTGATCTCACCCACAACTAAGAGTTGCTATGACCCAAAGTCGAAGACTTTAATAAAAAAATCTGTCTCACACAGAAAAGTTTATAGGAATAGATAAATCTGTCTCCCACAGAAATACCTACGGGTTTTTGTTCCGTCTTTTGATAAATCAAGGTGAACAGGAACCAATTGATATACCCAACTTATATTCCCGAAGAACAGCCTAGAAATATCAATCACCTCACAATATTCTTAATCGACTAACGAAACAAGATATTGTGGAATCACAAACGATGAGACGAAGGTGTTTGTGACTACTTTTCTATCTTGCCTATCAGAGATATAAATCTCAAGCCAATCTTACGATTGTACTCAATCACGATAGAAACAACAAGATCAGATCACTGATAAACGCATTTATGTGTCTATTTTCATCTCTATTGTGTATATTGTTAGTACCCATTTTTGTACTTATTTTGGTATTTTATCTCTTTGTAGGTGTTTTTGGAGAAATAAGCTTTTGCGGCGAAATTGGCTCGAAAAGTTGATAAATGCAACCCAAGGGACGAGTGTTATGCGGACTCCAGCAATGGATAAGGGGCGACCACTGGATAAGGGGTAACCTTTCCCATTCACGTTCAAATTCTGTTTTTGGCGGGAAACCAAAACCAAAACAGAAAACATGTTTCTGGCAGTTTTGGTGGTAGTGATTTGGAGGAGTTTGAGGTCGACTAAACCTCTGATTTTCATAGGATAGACTCCTTATGGGTCTAGGAATCTAATATGGGTGTTGAAATCAATTAAACTGGGCTCAATCGACGGATCTTTATCTCAACAGAAAAATATGGAAAGTCACGTGTGTGACCTGTTTTAGGAAATTTTAGAGAGATTAAAGTGCTATAAACCTTCCCAAAGATTGGTATCTATCTAAGGAAGAGTTTAGAATCAAAAGTAAAGCTCAGAAACGCGTATAAATTCTAAAACAAGAAATTGCCGCAACTTTGCCGTGAAGAGAAAAGAAGAGATTTTGGAAGATTTTGGAGAGATTTAATCGCTCTTTTTGATATAAATAGATTGGTTGGGTCATATAGAAGGGGTGTCGAAAGTTAGGGAAAGTTTAGAACATTACAGAGTCGAGAAATCAAAGGTGCAGGAAACCGGCTTCTGCTGCTGCTGCTGAAGAACACGAAGAACATTGACCCACACAGAACAGTCGCAAAGAAGTATCGTTCTTCAAAAGCAGAACACAGTTATCGTTTATAAACAACACTTCAATTGTAACGGTGACTTCTGTAACGACTATAAAGCGTTGCAGATTCGCTGTATTATTATTCTCCTTCAATAAAAACACCTTTTGAGCCATGTTTCTATATTTTGAGCATGTTTTTACCATGAGGAGCTAAACCCCAACACTGGGATGACGGAGGAAGCCATGTTTCACAATTGATGGTAATTATAATTGATTCTTATGACTTTTTGCATTGCTTTTCAATCGATTTATGATTTTCATTGATTATTTGTGATTTTGTTTGATAGTGTATGCTTAGTCTAAGAATTTTTGATGCACTATGCTTATGATTTACATCTAATGCTTTATAAAATCTACTTTTGGCAAAGGAATAGAGTCTATAAAAGAGCTAGTATTATTATGAATCATCGTATGAACCAATTGATTATGAAGTTTGGTGGAATCCTAAGTCCCAGTCTCTCGTAATATTGATATCATCTTTGTTTATTTGCTATTTTAATCGAAATATAAGTCTAGAATCGAATCTTCACAAGTCCGAGTTGAACGAACTCTACTTATCACTTTTTACAACAACATAAAATCACATCAATCACGCAACTACAGAGAAAATAATTGGGTCTGGCTTCACAATCCCAATGAAGTCTTTAAGTCGTTAACCCACAGGGTTTCGTGAAAAACCTAAGGTTAAAGGAGAATCGATTCTAGCTTATACAACTAGTATCACACAGGAGGTGTGGGGATTAGGTTTCCTAGTTGCTAGAGTTCTCCTTTATATAGTCTCCAAATCAGGGTTTGCAATCTAAGTTACCTTGGTAACAAAGAATTAAATATTCACCGTTAGATGAAAACCTGATTAGATTCAAGCTAATATCTTTAAACCGTTAGATCGAACTTAGCTTGTTATATACAAATGAAATGTAACCTCATTTAGGTTTGAGTAACCATACCTAAACGTGTACACTTAGTTGGTTCAAAAATAGTTAACCAATGGTTAGCCATATGAGCACTTTCATATCAACCTTATTTATCTTCACCATAACTAGTTCAAGTGACTCAAATGAACTAGTTAGAGAGTTGTTCAATTGCTTAGATATTATAGAAGTATACAAGACACAATCGAAGCAAAATCGTTTTTGATTCACTCGAATCCATTCATGAACATTATAGCCACGGTTTGCAAAGACTGCATTCCTTAATATATAAATGTTTTAGTTCATAAACAAACCGATTTTAGAAAGTAACCTACTTAAGTATGCATACCGGTACGCGTACTTAAGTAACCGGATTGTTTGTTTTTCAATTTCAAACTCCAGCAGAAAGTCACGGACGTGAACTTTCCGCCAGTATGCGTTCGGGTACGCATACTTACCCGGATTTCCAACAACCGCCAATATGCGTACGGATACGCATACTTTGGGTTCCCGGTTTTGGACTTTTACACTAATGTGAGAACACACCATGTTTATATCCAAAGATATTTACATGTTCTAAACTCTCATTTCAATCATTGAAACTTTCTTAGAGGATGTTATATAGTTGTTATTCACAAACTATTTTTCATCAAAGCGATTTTCAAGTTATTGAAATAATCAACATGACTTTCGTCACGAGTAAAGATGAACTTGGCCAAAGCGAAAGCTTACCAACACATATTTCGAGAAATAGATAAGCAAGATAAACTCGGCTCGATATAACAAATTTATATAATCGAAGTCTATATAGCAATACGACTTTTGTCTCAAGATAGGAGATAGAATAGATAGACTTTTGAGTGATAGATAAGTTCAAGTCTCCACATACCTTTTTTTCGATGAAGTTCCACTAGTTCCTTGAGTAGTTCTTCGTCTTTGCATGATGAACTCCGTGGAGTCTATAGCTCAACTACACTTACAATCCTAGTCAGAGACTTAGCTATAAGTAGACAAGAAATCAAGACTTATAGTTTTGGCAACTAAACTTGACAAACAAGCTTGAGATAGCAATGCTTGCGAGTTCGACCGAGCAGTGCTCTAACAATCTCCCCCTTTGTCAATTTTAGTGACAAAACTATCAATACATATGGAATACAAAATAAATAAACTTTGCAGCTTCTCATCCAAATGCTTGATCTCCTTGGTTCTTCAACATTACTCGAAATCTTTGTCACTTCCAAGTACCCCAATGATTCTAAAGATGTTCAGTTCAGCATCATCGTTGTTGAAGTTCCTAATGAAATTTTCATAGAAATACTTCATGACCAAAAGAAAAGCACATATCAACTTGTTTAGATGCAATCATATAGTCGAAACTAAATGCATTCATCAAGGAGTTTATAAAGATACAAGATAACCCCTATAATATTCCACAGCCGCACTCCCCACAAAGATTTGGCAATTAAGCACAAGTTCAATTAAGAACTCTCCCCCATTAAAATGTCATTCTCGAAAGAACAACAAGAGCGACCTTACTTTCACAAGAAAAGAAGGATTTCTTTGGACATTAACAAATCACATAAGAATATGAATTTGTATCCAAAAATCTCAATTAAATTAACCACAAGAGAACCCATGATTAATTTAATCAGAAATGCTCACATAAGAAAACTTACGGAGCCGCGCAGTATATTACATAAAATTATGGATCAGGGAAGATCAATATTGCGGAATAAATCAAGATTCATTCTATTCTTCATCACTATTTGCACAATGACGTATCATAGACATAATCTTTGTAAACAAAATATCATCCTATCTTCCATCAATATTTTCATAATGACATAATAGGCTTAACTTTTGTTTGTCAAAAGTTCATTCAGTCTTTTATCAATACTTGCATACCGACATATGAAAGACTTAACTTTTGACCACGTATGGGACAATTATAGTTCACGGACGTAAACACACACATCCCATAACAAGTTGCAATATATGAAACCATAAAGATTAATACTGCAAAATCATCTTCCAAATAAACTTTAGAATTTAAATAAATAAATCTAAAAACATTGCAAGATGAAAATCATTGAAAATAACTATGTGTACTCACAATAATGGCTATTCCAAACCCTAGTTATCCTTCTTAAAAACACAAGAATAAATTCTCATAATAAGTTTCCTAGACATTAAGAAATCGACAAGCTAAGAAACAAAGAAGACTCCTAAACCATCAAAACCGAACATGAACTGAAATCAAAAAGCCTTTCCGGAATCCTCACGAGCCTTGAGATATTTGAGCTTGTGATTAACAGTATCCACTGCTTCTTCAGAGAAGATATCCTCATTGAGAAGTTCTTTAACATGTGTCTTCATGAGAACAAGGTCAGAATTAACCCTTTTCAACTCAGTTCTTAACACATCAAGACTCATCATAGAATCAACGAGTTGAAGTTTTGCTTCCTCAAAGTATTTAAGAAAGTCATGAACCACTTCAGTAGAAACCATGTCCTCATTCTCAATGTCCTGATGTGTGTAGGCATAGTAACATGAGGCATTAGGATGATCATCTTCTACAAGGTTGTTTTCTTCCTCCCTTTGGACTCGAAACCAATACCTTTATCAATAAATCCTTTTGCAAAATCACCAGAGTGAGAAGATGAAGACATTCTTGACAAGACACAAAACAACCCAGAGTATGCGTACGTGACTCAAGGGTTTGGTATTTAAATGGTTTCTTAGGGAAGGTAACTTTTAGGGTTTCCAAAATTGATTCGTGACAGTAATACAGGTACCCGTACGAACACAACTTGACCCAAAAACAAAAACACGCACAAAATGCTGTACTTTTACGACAGAATTTTCGCTACGTGAATATTTTCATAAAATTTTGGCTCAATAAATTTCATATCTCCATAGAGAAACAATTTAGAGAAAAAGAGTAGCAAGCAACTTAGTTGCAACAAAAGCTTCTTCGAAGTTAAAGAAAAAAGAAAACAAAACAAAAAACATTTTTAGACACAACCAATACTTAAGCAAAGTTGACTGCGGACAATAGTTTAGCTATGGACGATAAGAAAATAACTCAACTAAACAGGAAGCAATTTTGCCAAAAGTATACCTGATTATTAACACATCTTACTCAACAGGATTTTTATGAGTAAGCTTTCAACCCTTGTGATTAATTAGCACAAGAATGAGCCCTAAGATCATTAAATGAACGGTGTTCATGGTTGAGTCTCTTTTTCCTTTCAGATCTAGGAAAGAATCCCTTTTGATGTGAAAAATTATCATAAAACTTACTGTCATCAAAATACGAGACATAGTTTGAGTTCTTACCAGGAGAATTTTGACTAGAGGGAGTTGACAACCTATTAACGATCTCTTTATATCCTTCAATTATCGCGTTTAGGTTGTTTTTCATATAAATTTTTTGGCTCCCTTATCCTGATACTTTATTCACATCAACAACAACATTATCTCCCTTTTTGACTGAAGAGAATTCTTGATCTCTCCTTGGACGATTTTTGTTAAGACGTCTGTTGTGCTTTTGAGCATTTGAGGAACTCATCGAACTGACTTTCCTGGTAGAATACACAGGGTAAGTGATGAAACCAATTGGTTTAGACATACGAATGTCAGTTAAACCTTTGAGAATTAAATCTAAGGTGTGTTGAAGTCGAACAAAGGAATTTTTATTCAACCTAGAGTTTCTCTTTTGTTTAACATGTCCTTTTGAATCACAAAATAGACACACTTTCTGATCACAAGAGTGATTAGAGAAAACAGACTTAACATCATCGTTTGGAGATTTCTTCCTTCCACATGATGTGAAACATCCTTGATTAGAGGAGGATATAAGCACATCTTTTCCAATAGGAATGGATTCTGGTTTTACTTCTGGAACTGGAACTCTTTCAGTTGTAATAGAATGAGATGGTATAGTAGACTCTTTGGAACATCCTTGAATCGAGAGTTTACTCAAGCGATGTTCAATTTCCAAAGCATCCTTTTTGAGGCTCGCCTTGAGTAAGATACGTGAAGACTGAACTTCAGCATTTTCCTTGCAAAGAGCTTTTTCTTTAGAGTCACAGTTTCTTACTATACCGAGAAGAACATTGACATTATTTTTCAACCGATTAAATCTATCAGCTTGGATTCTAATGAGGTTTAGAATCAGTTTACTCTCTTCAGCGGCTTCCCTTTCGTCAACGGAGTTAGACTCTTTCGAAGGGTAATCGGGATAACACATGTCAGTGTCTGTCTGTTTCGTCAGAACACTAGGTTCGTCTATATTTGAGATTGATGAATCTTTCTCTTTAATAGACATTGTCGAAACATAAAAATTTTTCTTCTGGTGATGCGTTTATCAGAGATAGTACTACTGTCCATAGAGTCAGATCGCTACAAACATAGACTTATGAGGTATTTAAACGTGTTTGCCTGCTCTGACACCAATTGAGAAAGCGGGGGTCTAACAACCTCACCCAATATTTCGCTTAGCAATCTGTATGGACTAACTACAATATACTTACAAGAGAATCAACTAGACAGTTAGACTCAATCTTATAAAAAAGTATATCAAAGAGTTATATCTCAATCTCTCAATTCAATCCGTAATCCAACAGATAATAATTTTCGAGCCCGATTAAATATAAGAGAGATAAATTGAACGGTACCAAAGACCAATGTTCAAAGATCAATCAATTTCAATCAACAACCTAAGGTTGGATTTACCAATTGATTGATTCAACGCACAACCTGTGATATTTCAATTATATAACCAAATATAATGCAGAAAAGAAATAACACAGACACCAGAAGTTTTGTTAACGAGGAAACCGCAAATGCAGAAAAACCCCGGGACCTAGTCCAGATTGAACACCACACTGTATTAAGCCGCTACAGACACTAGCCTACTACAAACAAACTTCGGTCTGGACTATAGTTGAACCCCAATCAATCTCACACTGATTCAAGGTACGGTTGCGCTCCTTAAGTTTCTGATCCCAGCAGGATACTAAGCACTTGATTCCCTTAGCTGATCTCACCCACAACTAAGAGTTGCTATGACCCAAAGTCGAAGACTTTAATAAACAAATCTGTCTCACACAGAAAAGTTTATAGGAATAGATAAATCTGTCTCCCACAGAAATACCTACGGGTTTTTGTTCCGTCTTTTGATAAAATCAAGGTGAACATGAACTAATTGATATACCAGACTTATATTCCCGAAGAACATCCTAGAAATATCAATCACCTCACATTAATCTTTAATGACTAGCGAAACAAGATATTGTGGAATCACAAACGATGAGACGAAGGTGTTTGTGACTACTTTTATATCTTGCCTATCGGAGATATAAATCTCAAGCCAATCTTACAATTGTACTCAATCACGATAGAAACAACAAGATCAGATCACGCAACTACAGAGAAAATAGTTGGGTATGGCTTCACAATCCCAATGAAGTCTTTAAGTCGTTAACCCACAGGGTTTCGTGAAAAACCTAAGGTTAAAGGAGAATTGACTCTAGCTTATACAACTAGTATCACACAGGAGGTGTGGGGATTAGGTTTCCTAGTTGCTAGAGTTCTCCTTTATATAGTCTCCAAATCAGGGTTTGCAATCTAAGTTACCTTGGTAACAAAGCATTTAATATTCACCGTTAGATGAAAACCTGATTAGATTCAAGCTAATATCTTTCAACCGTTAGATCGAACTTAGCTTGTTATACACAAATGAAATGTAACTTCATTTAGGTTTGAGTAATCGTACCTAAACGTGTACACTTAGTTGGTTCAACAATAGTTAACCAATGGTTAGCCATATGAGCCCTTTCATATCAACCTTATTCATCTTTACCATAACTAGTTCAATTGCTAGTTAGAGAGTTATTCAATTGCTTAGATCTTATAAAAGTATACAAGACACAATCGAAGCAAAATCGTTTTTGATTCACTCGAATCCATTCATGAACATTATAGCCACGGTTTGCAAAGATTGCATTCCTTAATATATAAATGTTTTAGTTCATGAACAAACCGATTTTAGAAAGTAAACTACTTAAGTATGCATACGGGTACGCGTACTTAAGTAACCGGATTGAGTTTGTTTTTCACTTTCAAACTCCAGCAGAAATTCACGGACGTGAACTTTCCACCAGTTTGCGTACGAGTACGCATACTTACCCGGATTTCCAACAACTGCCAGTACGCGTACGGGTACGCATACTTTGGGTTCCCGGTTTTGGACTTTTACACAAATGTGAGAACATACCATGTTTATATCCAAAGATGTTTACATGTTCTAAACTCTCATTTCAATCATTGAAACTTTCTTAGAGGATGTTATATAGTTGTTATTCACAAACTATTTTTCATCAAAGCGATTTTCAAGTTATTGAAATAATCAACATGACTTTCGTCACGATTAAAGATGAACTTGGCCAAAGCGAAAGCTTACCAATACATATTTCGAGAAATAGATAAGCGAGATAAACTCGGCTCGAAATAGCAAATGTGTATAATAGAAGTCTATATAGGAATACGACTTTTGTCTCAAGATAGGAGATAAAATAGATAGAATTTTGAGTGATAGATAAGTTCAAGTCTCCACATACCTTTTTGTCGATGAAGTTCCACAAGTTCCTTGAGTAGTTCTTCGTCTTTGCATGATGAACGCCGTGGAGTCTAGAGGTCAACTACACTTACTATCCTAGTCCGAGACTTAGCTATAAGTAGACTAGAAATCAAGACTTATAGTTTTGGCAACTAAACTTGACAAACAAGCTTGAGATAGCAATGCTTGCGAGTTCAACCGAGCAGTGCTTTAACAAGATATTTGTTATCACCTTGTAAACAGTGTTGCAGAGTCCTATTGGTCTAAATTGGCTGGGATTCATAGGATTTTTTATCTTAGGGATCAAAAAAGTATGAGTTTTGTTTAGGTCAGGGTTCATTATTTTATTTTTGAAGAAGTTTTGAACTGTGTCAGTTACTTGTGATCCCACTATTTCCCAGTTATGTAAGAAGAAACTAACAGGTATACCATCCAGACCAGGTGACTTATTGGGTTTCATATTTTTGAGAACTAAGAAGATTTCCTCCATATATAGAAGGGATATTCAGAATGCTGGAGTTATCAACTGAAGAGATGACAGAAGGGATGTTTTCAAAAATATGGTCTGATATAAGTTGTTAAGTAGAGGATTCCGTGAAGAGTGATTGGAAATAAGAGGTTAAAATAGTACTTATCTCATTTCGATCTCTAGCTTCTACATTTTGATAATTTATCAGGCATTCTATATTATTCCATTTTCTTCTTCTCAGGGTAATAGTGTAAAAATATTTTGTATTCCTTTATCCTAGTTCAATTATATTATCTATAGATTGATGTTTAGCTATGGCCTCTGGAGTATTATAAAGTTTCTCTAATTCTTGTAATTTTCCTTCAGTTTTTCTGTTGGTATTCAGTTATTCTACTTGTTATTAATCTTTCTATTTCTTTTAGGAGCATATTAATCCTTTTAACCGGCAAATCAAAGATATTCTTTTTTCCAATCTAATAGGTTCACTCCTGCCCATTTAAAGTTCTGGACTAGACTAGTAGAGGCTTCTTCCTCAGAGGAAGATTTCCAAGTTTCTTTTATAACTTGGATACAAGAGATTTCTTTCAACCAAGTATCATAAAATTTAAATACCCAATCTGATTTTTATAACTTGATGTCTAGAGTAAGAAGTATTGGACAATGCACTACACAAAATTTAGGTTTTAACAACAAAAGCCGTTGCGAATTTGAAACTAAATTTTACAGTTGCGAAAAATTCGCAACGGATTTTTGTTGTTTCAAATTTCGTATCTGCTTTTGGCAGTTGCGATGTGTGCGAGAAGTTCGTGTGCGTGGGAACACCTGAGTGTGGAGGATAAATATATTTCCTCCCAAATTTAGAAATATCGCCCCTGTGGTAATATCTAACCCTCTTATTCTGCTTCAAGTAGTGCAATATGGTTTACTTATCGGGATTATTGCAGTTCTTTGAGATCCGACGACACGATGTTTGTTCGTGCGCTTAACATTTATCGAAGGGATGGGCTACATGTATATATATCCCATGTATTGAGAAAATTCTAGGTTCTTCTATCTATGTCTATGTAAATGCTCGTATTTATTTTGGAGGTGGTAAAGGCTTTCTTTGGTTTCTGTTTTTCTAGTAAATCTGAATTGGTTTTGCTCCTAAATTTCAGGAGGATCAAGTGAAAGAATCTCCACGAGCTTCATCAGTTCTCAAGGTATAAACCGCATGGTCCATTCCGAATCAAGTTTCTAACTTTGCTAATGTTATTATTTTCATATTGTGTCGTTCATCTTAAACAAGTTTTCTTTCTAGTTGTCTCCATTGTCATTTGGTTTCTTAGGACTTTATCTTTTGAATTGTTTCCTAAGAATTGAAGAAAGAGCATATTGCGGAAGTGTACAAGGATCCGAAAGCTTGGGGACCTTGAAGGATACTTGTAGTACGAAGTGGATCTTAGATCGCCGAAGTATGCTTTTGAGGAGAACAAGTGAGTAAAGAACATTTAGTGTTTAGTTTAGAAATGATGAAAGTTGTCTAAAATATAGAAATGTAGATGAATCGTACATTGTTTAATTTAGACATGATGAGAGTTGTCAAAAACATAGATATCTTGAGGAATTTTAACTGTCCATACTTTATGTTATATAATATCGGTAAGACTAGTTTCGCTGCCGTTGCAACCCCATTTTGCAACTATACCTAAATTAGTCTCTCATTATTTAAGTTTAGAAAATCTAACAAACAATATATCAGTCCTAATCAGTGCAAACCAGTGGGAAAATTTTATCAGTCCTAACAGTGCAAACCATAATATCAAACAAGCAATATATCTACCAGAAGATTAACAAAGCATTGAATAATATGTGATATAATCTAAATTATGTTGGATAGTTAATAAAATAATTGAAGCACAAGATTTACTAAGAATTATGTAGAGAAAGGCTAGAGAATGAATTTAATTCAGGAAAATAACAAGTAATAAGCAAAAGATTAGAATTTTATGAGAGGCACATATGTCTCCTCCTGTTGCTTCGAAGGGGTTATGCCTGGGAATGGAATTGGTAAATAGGCGCTTGTATGAGCTTTGTGATAAAGAATGTTTGACCCATATTGATCAATTTGCAAAAACTTTCCATCCACAGAAGGAATGGAGCAAAGATTTTCCGATGAAGAAGAAGAAGAAAAGAAATCTGAAATTGATACTTTAAAAGATGATTTTGGCTGAGTTAATGGAGTTTGAAAACATGATGCAATGCAGATTTGTTTATCATAATTGGGTGTAGGAGCTATTACAGAAATTATAGGAGAGTGAGAAGAAATTGAAATTGGGGATTCAAAAGAATCCCTAGCATTTTCTAATGATGAAAATGAAAGCCTTCTACCCACAAGGGGAGAAGATACTATCCTAATTTGCTGAGACGGATTAAAAATATCCTTCAAAAGACCAGACCCGTTCTGAAGCACCGATTCAGACGATCTTGACTCCTCGATGACTCTGAAAATTCTGAGTTTGCAGATCGGAATGATTCATCCTCTGATTCAGGCAGAGGAATAAAATTATCGGGATAATTAAAAGGGAAAGTCCTCTTCCCTAACACATAAGAAGATGCTTGAGGCATATCTTCATCAATGAAAAAAGGTCTTAAAACTTCATAGGATTGATGATTAGCTTGAAGAGCAGGTTCCTTATCTACACAGGTTCTAAAGATGTATGTGAAGGTTTCACGTACACCAGGTTGGTTAAGATATGTCCCTACTGGTACTGTCACTCCATGGCAATCAAAGTTATCTTTTGGGTTCCAAATTTGAACTTGTTCATCGTTTAACCAGTTCATATCGTCAGTCGGATAATGAGAGTTAACTGAGATATCATAAATATCTTCTAGTGGTCTACCATTGGGAATAGCACAGTTACCAACTTTGTGTCCAAAACGCAGACAGTGAGAACAGACCTTGGAGGGAAGGTTTAAGTAGTTGAAATAAATAGAAGTGACTGGGTAATTTCCCACTTTGACTAGATGATGATCTATAAGAGGTTTTTCTATGTTCACCCAAACTAACACTCTAGGTAGACAATCAGGTGTTTCATTTCCTTTGCACACTCTTGAAACTTTACCTACTTTACTATCAATTAAACCCAACATTTCATGACTTCTGTGTTCATGTTTAGTATTTGAAATGGTAGCCAAAATCGGGATTTCTTTAACTTTATCAGTGGATATACACATTCCTTGGTATGCAGTTGCTGCAGCTAGAACATTGCTAAATGGACACCAAGGTCCATTTGTCAAAATCTAAATGTAATCTTCTTCAGTTCGAAAAGTGATTATGAAGAGGTTCAGATCTACTTCCCTTATTTGAAAACCTAAATGAACTCCCCAAAAGTTATTCAAAGCTCCTCTAACTTCCCATTGTTTCAAAATATCGGTTGAAAATACTCTAGCTAATATACTAAATGGCTTTATGCCTAAGTTTCTAATAAAAGATGGAGGAGTAGGAAGAAGTCCTACGTTACTGTGATTGGCAAAACGCTGTGCTAAACAGAGACCGCTGAGACGTTTGTAAATATTTAAGTGATCCCCCATTGAAAAAGAGTAGAACGAGCAATAAATAATCAGTATCTTGTTAACCATAGACCTTAGTGAAGGCTTAAATAAAAAAGGAAAAGGGGATAAGGGCAAGTTGGTTAATTTTATGGGTATTGTTATGTTGCAGAACCCGTGAATGATGTTGATATCGAAACAGAAGATTATCTAATTGATTAGACAATATTTATTCGACAGCTTCTAATAATTTCAAATTTAAACTGATATAAGAGGTACTATGGGGAAAGGTTATTAGAAAACCTTTGACTAAACTCGATTTTGGGATATGTATCATACTAGGAACATAGACCAACGGTACTGGCAGAGATGACGCAAACACAACTTAGTTTCTCTATTTAAGAGTTTCAAAGGATACTAGAATACCTAAATAAAGTTAGAAAAAGGGGGGACCTATACTTAAAGAGAATACATTACATATAAGATAAAATTATAGAAAATTTTATTTTCGAGTGTTGAAACACTTAAGACGATCTATTTATAATAATAAAATTATGGAAAGAAATGCAAGATTAAAGAGAGGAGTATGTTTGAGAAGGACTAATAAAAGGAAAAACTACACACAGAGTATATGTTATATACAAAAATTCTCAAAGGAATGTACGAATCCTAAGAGTATCAATCTATGGTAAGACAATAGCTATGGGGTAGTTTGATCCCGACCCAAGAAAGTAATTAATGTCTAAATTTTTTAAGAGTTAGTAATACCTACAAAAGAAAAGAGTAAACGGGTTCTAGATCAAGAGTAGGACCCATCATGATATTTGTGTCACAATAAGATGTGTCACAAATTTCCTATGAATAGACTAGAATTCTCACAAATTTATCTTATTCTATTGTGGTTAAAAAATCTTGAGACTAAATCATGAACCAGATGAAAAAGGACCTTAGTTACGAAGCGTAAATCAAGGCACATCAGCAACAATCATAGGGTTAAATCACTATTGTGAACCTAATGAGTACTGAAAAGTCTATATAATTAGACATTTCGAGAGAAGAATAAAAAGAAAGAGAATTAGAGGATGAAACTTGCATGCCTCATTAATGCATTAATTGTTAGAGCACTGCTCGGTCGAACTAGCAGGCGTTGATATCTCAAGCTTGTTTGTCAAGTTTAGTTGTCAAAACTATAAGTCTTGATTTCTATCTACTTATAGCTATATCTCGGATTAGGATAGAATGTGTAGTTGAGCTTTAGACTTCACGACGTTCATTGATTGAAGACGAAAAACTATTAAGTGGAGCTTGTGGAACTTCATCAAAAAAAGGTATGTGGAGACCTGAACTCAACTATCACTCAGAAGTCTATTCAATTCTATCTCTTATTGAGACAAAAGTCGTATAGTTATTTAGAATTTACAATATACACATTTGATATTTCGAGCTGAGTTTAACTTGCTTATATCTTTCTCAAAATATGTGTTGGAAAGCTTTTTGCTTTAACTACGTTCATCAGTATTCTTAACAAAAGTCAAAAGATGATCATGTGAAAATCACCTGGTAACATCTTACATGATTTGTGTGAGACGGTCATTTGAGGTAGTCTCGGAATGTTTCGTATTGATCATTCGATCACTTGAAAATTGCTTATAAGCTAATAGTTTGTGTGAGATAGCTATTGTCGTCTTCTAAGAATGTTTCAATGATTAAAATGGGAGTTAAGAGCTAAAACCCATGTATGGATAAATTAGATTTAGTGTACTTAGTGTACGAACTGTTTTGACGGAATTCATGACCGGAAGTTTGCATACCTGTTCGCAAACTTATTCAACTGTTTAATTCTGGGTACTTAAGTTTGCATACCTGTTCGCAAACTGATTTAACTGTTGAAGTACGGGAACCAAGTTTGCGTACCCGTTCGCAAACGGTTTCAACTGAGTTCGGTCCGGAGCTAACGTTTGCGTACCGTTTGTAAACTGTCGGCTTGTGACCAATGTCTGGAACTTAAGTTTGAAACCCCGTTTGCAAACTTAAGTGGTTCAAGTTCTAAATCGGTTAAGTATGATTTCATACTCATGAACAAATACATTTATATATTAAGGAATGCAATCTTTGCAAACCGTGGCTAAAATGTTCATGAACTGATTCTTTTGAATCAATCCGATTTTGGTTCAATTGTGTCTTGTATACTTCTATGAGAATATAAAAAATTGAATAACTCTATGAGTAACACAATTAGATTCATTTGGTTATCAATTGATCTAGAAGTGTTAAGATGAACTTGGTTAATACAAAAGTGTTCATATGGCTAACTTCGGTTAACTGTTATTGAGCCAACTCAATATACACGTTTAGGTACAGTTACCCATATCTAAAAGAAAGTATATTTCATTTGTGTGTAACAAGCTAATACCATCTAACGGTGGAAAGATATTAGCTTGAATCTTAAATTAGGTTTCATCCAACGATGAATATTGATTACTTTGTTACAAAGTTATCAAACCCTGATTTGAAGACTATATAAGGGAGAACTCTAGCAACTGGGAAACCTAATCCCCACACCTTCTGTGTGATACTAGTTGCGACTAGAGTCGTTTCTCCTTTAACCTAGGTTTTCCCTAAAATCATTATAGGTTAACGACTTAAAGATTTCATTAGGATTCTGAAGCCAGACCCAACTATTTTCTCTGTAGTTGCGTGTTCTGATCTTACTTTGTTTTATCTTATTGAGTACTATCTTATTTAAGATTTGCTCGAGATTTATCTCCGATAGGTAAGATATAAAACTAATCACAAAGCTCTTCGTCTCATTCTTTGTGATTCCATAATAACTTGTTATACTACCATATAGTTAAGTTATTGTGAGGTGATTGATATTTCTAAGATGTTCTTCGGGAATATAAGAACGGATTATCAATTGGTTCCTGTTCACCTTGATTTATTAAAAGACGGAACAAAAAATTCGTAGGTATTTCCGTGGGAGACAGATTTATCTATTCAGATAGACTTTTCTGTGGGAGACAGATTTGTTTATCAAGTCTTCGACTTTGGGTCGTAGCAACTCTTAGTTGTGGGTGAGATCAGCTAAGGGAATCAAGTGCGTAGAGTCCTGCCGGGATTCAGAGGCGTAAAGAACGCGACTGTACCTTAATCAGTGTGAGATTGGTTAGGGCTCAACTACATTCCATTCCGAAATTAACTTGTAGTAGGCTAGAGTCTGTAGCGGCTTAATACAGTGTGTTGTTCAAATCTGGACTAGGTCCCGGGGTTTTTCTGCATTTGCAGTTTCCTCGTTAACAAAATTTCTGGTGTCTGTGTTATTTCTTTTCCGCATTATATTTGTTTATATAATTGAAATATCACAGGTTGTGCGTAGTTCAATCAATTGGTAAATACAGCCTTTGGTTGTTGATTGAAATTGAACATTGGTCTTTGGTACCGTTTAAGTTGTTTCTCATAATAATCAGGCTCGTGGATTCTATCTGTTTGATTTGCTGATTACATTGGGAAACAAAGATATAACTCTTGGATATATTTTGCTTGATTGAGTCTGACTGTCTAGTTGATTCTCTTCGAATTATATTGGAGTTAGTCCATACAGATTGCCGAAACGAAATATTGGGTGTGGTTGTTGTACCCCCGCTTTTTCAATTAGTATCAGAGCAGGAAAATACCACTACACCATTTTAAGGGATTTGCAACTCAGATAGCAACAGCACTAGCGTCGTTGCTAATTTTCTGTTGCTAATTTCTGATTCAAATTTTTCGCAACGGTAGATTGTCGTTATTAATTTCGCAACGATGAATGGTAGGTTGCGAATAGCAACTGTTCTGTGTTCAAGCGTGCGAAGTGCGTGTGTGGTCGGTAATACTTTCTTTATTTTTACGCCCAAGTCAACAACAGGTCCATTAGCCTAAATTCTGTTTCACCCTGGTCTATTTTTCAATCGTGTGATGTACGCGGGTTTATCTTCTTTACCTTCTCGATTTTTCTCAGCCACTAAAAAATCTCTGCATCTCTTTTATTTCCGATCTGCTCTGAAGAACTTTGTTCTTATGAAATCCAACCAGGTAAAGATCGTTTAATCCTCTTTGTTTTTTGTTCTTTGCTCTTTGTGTATTTTTTTGGGTTTATGTCTAAGAATACGGTTCGTGTTCTAATGGATTTCAGTTTAAATAATACTGTAGTTGGAAGTAGAGAAGGGAGATTTTAGGTCATCTGTTAGCGATAATTCTTCAGTTGCTGGTGATAATCGTAGTAAACCTGATAAGGTCATCTTTAATCTCTAGTTTTATGTATAGGGTTCAATTTTGTCTGTGAGATTTGGGTCTTTATTTTTTTTCGATTTTGATTTTGTGTAGAACTAAGAAATCATGATAAGCTTCAGTTCTCTTCATCTCTGTTTTTTCTAAAAAAAAACTTATACTCAATCTCTAACTGTCTGCAATTATGGTTTCTATAAAATTGATTTTAGGGTTTTGAGAATTAGGGATTTTGTTTGCAACATGAAATTTTTGGGTTAATTAAGCATATTGCTTTTTGTTTTAATCAGGATTGAGGACATTTGAATCTTATTTTTTTTTCAGCATGTCAAAGGACTCATTCAATTTTCTTACCAAGTACTTGGCAACTTTTTCGAGTGACGATACAAATATCATGAGTAAAGCTTAAGGAGAAGCCGTTCGTGCTGTTATGGAGTTTGTGAAGGCTCCTGACATGTTTCTGGTATCTTACATGTAAATTTTATAGTTATTTTATGATTCTCATCTGATGCATGTCCCAAAGAATATGTTTGCGGGGGTGTATTGTACCTTACAACCTTCTTTCTTTGCTGGCTACAAATCCATGCTTAGGATATGATTTTAATTTGCTGTCAGTTTGTTAATTTTTATAATTAGCTTCCATTGGTATATCTTATTGTTGTTCCATTATGGCATAATAGTTTTATCTTACCGTTCTGGGATGCTCCTAGACATGGTCTTTGTCAGTTAATTTGCTTCTTCTAGATGGTTTTTTTTATTATACGCAGATTCAAGATGATGAGGTGGAAGAATGGATAGTTAAGGCAATTATAGATGCAAAACTACTTGACTGTAAGATGGACCAGTTGAATCAAACTATAATTGTAAGGTGAGTTCGAGTTTTTCTGGTCTTACAGTTAACTGCAAGTACTGTTTTCGACCTCATGAAGAAAAGTCAATTCCAAAACTTAAATACTTGATAATTTTAATGAATGAATATTGGCTAATACATCTGTAAATGAATATTGATTTGGTGTGCAGTCGTTGTTCAGACCGTTTGTTCGGACCAAACCAGTGGGGGTATCCCTTCGATCAAAGTTATCCATGTGGAGGGTAAACGACTTCTTTTTTACTAGCTCTCAACAGTGGCTCTGCTGTCACTTGTTTTAGTCATCGTCAATTACTTGTTTGATAACAGATCTTTGGAATTTACTCGTGTTTTGATTTTTTTTCTTCTCTGTCATGCTTTCAGGGTAATGTTGCAAATGTTATAACCACCATTCAAGCTAACAAGTTAGTTGAAGATGTCTCTCAAGTAACAGCGCAAGGGATGGCATGATAACCCATCGGTTTTCAACTGGTTTTGACCTTCTCTTCAATTTTGTTTCAGAACTCGTTTGCACCAATATTTAAGGCTAGGTTGTTGACATACTAAATAATATTAAAATATATTTCCTTTCATGCGATTGCCACATTTGTAAATGCCTCTTTTCATCCTTACTATTGGGAAACACATCTTTTGAAAGACTGAAATATGAACATTTGATGGATACACAGGATTTTCCATAACCTTCCGGTTGCAGTCCTTAGACAAAGGAATGATGGAACACAGGATTTTTGCAGGAGGCATCTGTAGCAGAGGATGAGATGCATACGACAACAAGATTATTAGGCAAAAGAAAAGGTAAGCATCAATATTTACATGTGCTCACTATTTACTATTTAGAGATTAGCTAAATGAGACATGTTTTTATCAAGCGGTATATTGTGATTTTGGTATTTTAGACCACAACATTGAACCCCACCTGTAGTTTGTTTATTGTTAGCACTTACCAGAAAAGTGCACCTGTGTATGCCCCTCTATCTACGATATGTAAAGTACAACTCATGGATGTGTGATTTTTTTTTTTTTTATTTATATGCTTGCCGAATCAGCATTTTTCGTTCTGTATCAGAATATGGTTCGAATTGTTTTGTTTACACTTTTTGTTATGTTATCTCTTACCAGCCAATGTTTGGATATAGAGGCATTTGACCTTGATGAGACTTATTAGTCACAGGCACCATGATTTCTCTAACACATTAACTACTATAAACAATGTGATCTTTTCAACAAAGACCAACAAGAATGTAAAAAAAGGCCTACTTGAGCCTATGTCAAACTTACACGTGTACATAAATCAATTTCTCATTTTATCTGTGTAAATCTGGTTACTTATATACTGACATTTCGTTTGTGCTTCTTTCCTTTTTGTCCTATCAGCCACGGAAGCCATCACCGAGCAACTCTACGTGGAAGATCACCTTATAGAAGCACCTGAAGAGTTGAACGTAAGTTATTGTCATGCACATTATAATTTTCAAGAGAAGGTGTTTTGATAAATCTTGAATTTGTATTGTGGTGTCAACTGAGTCAAGCATGAAGAGAAATATCCAGGGTCCAACGACTTCACCGCACTTCTGAAATGCAAATAATAGACGTCGCAATGTGATAGAGTACAACGAGCGTGGCTAGCCAATATGGCAGTTTTCTTCTGAGCTAGCCAGTTACATGGGTGTTTTGGCGCGACAGATGGTTCCAATAGTCTTCAGGAAATGTAATATGCTTGACTCTTTTAGTAGTTTTCCTCACTATCCCTTAAAGGCTTCAGGAAATGTCCATGCCTTGTAGGGAAAATCATGTCATCAACTTCTTACAAGGACTCTCAAAATCCTTTGCACCAATTTATTTCCATTCTTGTGCACTTTGTGACATTCTACACATTATTGAATCATTCAAGTTAGTTTTACATATGCTTATTTACAATGTGTGCACTCTGTATATGTTAAAATTTGATATTGTTCCTGTTATGTTAACAATCCTTTGCGTGAATGTCCTTACTCTGCAGGGGAAGTCGCTGACATCGATTTCTATGAAACTCCCCTTAATAAACTGTGGAAACTCGGTATGTGATTGAATGGGCATTATTTCTCTTTTATCTAGTGCATAATCTTCACTTTTCTATATAATCATCTCTTCTTTTTTTGGACTTTCTGTAATTGCCTAACTATGTTGTGTAGGGGAAGCAGCTTGTACCGGTATCCACCATGCTCCCCACTAACAATAACGAAGATTTGGTATGTGAAGTGCAGTACCTTTTTCTTTCTGTGTAATGTTGCTTCTGCCAAGGGCGTGATCTTCAGTTTTCTATATAGTCGTTCATTAACTTTCTATTCTTGCCAACTTGCCAAACCATGTTGTATAGGGGGTTGAGCCTGCATCGACATCTACTCTGGTCCCAGTAAACAACAGTGAGAATTTGGTATGTCAGTCAAGTGCATAATATTCTCTTTCCGCTTTAATCATCTCTTTTTATCTTTTTGTTCTTAACTTTCCATTCTCTCCGAACCTTGTTGTAAAGGGAAAAAGGATTGTGAAGCTTATGAGACAATCTAACCAAGGTTGCTTTTTGCAGGTGTATATGATTTGTTACAGGTCGTGGCTTCACCAAGGTTGGGAAGAATTATGGAATTCACAGTAGTCGAATTCGGCAAAGTTAAAGTTACAAAGCAAAGTGTTGTTAGTGTTTCCAGAAATGGACCCTGGCAGGAGAGCGGAAACGAGCTTAAGCAATGCTGGACCAGGCCAGAGTTAGGTAAGTTCAACAATGATCTTCTAAAGTTTGATAGTTAAACATACCATGACTGTTTTTTATGCTTCTTATCTAAAGTTTGTCGGCTAAAAACATGCCATCCCTGTTTTCTGTGCTTCTCATTTTGTTTCCTTTACATTATTTCTCATTTTGTTTGTAGCCTTCTTTTTAGTTCCTCCCATTTTTTAGTTTTGATGATAAGTTTTGGTGCTGGTTTTGAGTGCAACAACTGTCATTGCGAGGTCTTTAGAGATTTGGATGATGCAAATGTTTGGAAAGATTGTATTGAGCAGATTGATGTTGTTTTACAACAGCTTTTTTGTTGTTGCAGGATATGTGACATGGAAATATGCAGGAAGGGTTCTGATCTTCTACAATAGCTTGTTCGGATTGATGAGGCCTTTAGGCATTTCTGACGAAGGAAGGGTTTGTTGCCGACAAGCAAAATAGCACTCAAATGCCTCGGCCACTAATTGTAGTTAACAGATGGTACACCAATACACCATTAACTGTATATGAACATCTAATTTCTAGTTTGTATTTTAGAATGAGCTTGAATCTAATTTTTAACTGTATGAACTTGATTTTTGAAAATTTATATAAATTTTTTAATCTTGTCCTTGCTGAATCTTTGTCCTGTGATGAAAGAGATGTTGAGTTAAAATATAACATTGAGAAACATAATTTTATGAGCCGTGGCTTAGGAATGAAGCCGTGGCTTCATTCTGAGCCTTTTTTCTCTGTTCCTAATTTTTTTTATCAACGGCTGATATCTGTTGCGAATAAACAATTTAGCAATGGCAGCCTCCGTTGCGAATTGCCGTTGCTGACCGAGATTAGCAACGGATCTTATGCCGTTGCGAAAAATTGCAACATGGTGTTTTGCAATAGAGAACTGCCGTTGCGACCCCAGTCAGCAACAGCCAGGGTTCGTTGCTAATCCTTAAAAATGGTGTAGTGCACGTTTAAGACCCCATAAGTCTGTGTTTGTAGCAATCTGATTTCTGTGGACAGAAGATTGTCTCATTCATACGCATATATAAATATCTTCCAAAGCTTTTGATTATACCAAATGTCTTGGGTTTACCTCAAAGGATAACTCCTTAGCTGATTCTTCCGAATCCCGAGGTATAATTTTTTTGCTATCAGATTCTGATAACATTCCCTCAGATGTGACATTTGACACTATGTCAGAAGCTAAAATAAAACTCACCAGAACTTTAAAAAAAATATGCTGAGATTATTGATATTCAAGATTCTAAAATAAAGTCTCTTGAAGAAAAACATGCTCAGCTCATTGATAAACTTGAGAAGTCTCTTAATCGAGAACGGAAACTCTACAGTATCATTGAGTCCTTCTCTAACAATATCGAAAACCTTGTTCAAGAAACTACTCTACAGCGTGAAAAGATTTGTGTTCTTGAAGATATTGTTAAAGAATATTCAGTTAGAGAAAAACGTTTGATCGAGACTCATTCATCAGATCTGAACGTCCTTCGTGTTGAAAAAGAGAAACTGGTTGCATCTCTTCTTTTAGCCCAGGAACAGTGCAAATCCTTGGAAAAGGAAAACTCTGTTTTAATGAGTAAACCTTCTTCTATGCCAATCTCTAATTCTCATATGGGATTACAGTACGTGAAGAAAATTATTCCAATGGAAGAGTCTGCTAAGAAATGTTTACATAACTTGCAATCTTCTAGGGCTACGAGTCTAAAACAGGTTCCTTCCGATGTCTCTCTTCCACGAACTTGTTCCTTCTGTGGGAAAAGAAATCATTATGATTCACATTGTTTTATTAGAAAGAAACAGATTTCTGATCTTCAAAATCTACTTCTTTTTACCATCGACAGGGTGAATAGTCTGACGACATCTACAATGGATTTCATTCCTGCAGAAAACCAGAATTCCCATGCACGAGGTTTCCAAAATCACCCCTCTAGAAATCTCTACAGGAATTGTGTCCCTATTAATGGTGCTAATTTTTGCGCTACAAATGTACACATTCCCAGTGCTAATGAGAATAAGTCTGGTAGATCTAAGTCTAGGAGATGGAATTCTCTCAATTATGACCCTCTGGAACCAATCTCTAGAGATTTAGTCCTCGGAAAAATCCTTCTGATGGATACTCAAAAAGGTTTATGTCTTATTTCTCCGGGATAAGAAATAACCGAAGGAAGGGAAGGAATACGAGGCTCAAACACTTAAATGGAATTTACAACTCATCTCTCAATATTCATGGTGGGATTACATCTCACTCTGCTACCTAGCTCTAGGTAATTTCATCCTTGTATCCAACTTGAGAGTTGCAAGGATGATATTTGCGAGATGCTTAAGTCTACTGTAGGTTACCATCTGTCGTGTGTTTGGAATAATTGTTTTCTTTTTTGTTAATGTTGAGTCATATCTTGACTCCTAGTAACTCTTGTATATTTTTCATATGCTCTGATTTAAAGTAAACCTTTTAACTATTGAGCTATGAAAATATGAGATATTTGAAAACAGAGTGTACTTCCTTGGATCCCTTCTGATCCATAACCTTTCATAACTGGTCCACGAACGTCCGTGTCTTTGCTTGGGAGTTTTTAGGGTTTCCATAACAAGGGTGTTCTTCTCTTGTTCGTAAACATATATATATTATATTATTTTTCCATCCCCCTTTTTTTTTAAATGGAAAACTCTTCAAGGCTTCAGGAAGTGGTGAATCTTGAGATGGAAGAAGACATTTAAGGATGCGATTCAGTTCAAGAACTTGTCTTGAAAAAGATGATTGCAAGGAAAGAGTACAACTCCTAGATTGGTGAATCTGTCAAGGATTTAGTTCTTTTTCAGAATGACTCAAGGGTCGAATTTGCAAATCTTCAACTGCAAATAAATCAGCTCATTGATCTTCAGACAAAAATCCTTGAAGATCAAAAGGTCTTGATACGGAATCAAAAGAAACTCATCGGGGACTGCATTAAAGCTAGGCAACTTGCCCGTATTGTTGATCGAAAAAGTAGATGTTCTGACTCATGAACATGGAATTTCCACGGTCAAAAGAATCAAGGATATCAGTGATACCTTGTATGATGGAGTTTTTCAAAGGTATGAAGTTATCAAAGAAGCTTGATTCTTATTTTTGTCAAGGAAACTTCTTATGAAAATTTATTCTTGTGTTTTAAGAAGGATAACTAGGGTTTGGAATAACAAATATTGTGATTTCACATAGCTATTGCCAACGATTTTCATCTTGCAATGTTTTATATTTATTTATTTAAATTCTAAATTATTTGGAAGATGATTTTGCATTATTAATCTTTATTGGTTTTATATATTGCAAATAATGATATGGGATATGTGTGTTTACGTCTGTGAACTATGTTTGTCCCATATATGTCAAAAGTTAATTCTATCATGTCATTAAGCAAATATTGATAAAAGATAGAATGAACTTTTGAATATTACGCAGTATTGATCTTTCCCTGATCCACTTCTATGTGAAAGTACTGTATGTCTCCGTAAGTTTTCTTATGTTGAGAATTTACGATTAAATTAATCATTAAGGTTCCTTTGTGGATAATTTAATTGAGTTTTATGGATACAAATTCATGTTTCATGTAATTTGTTAATGTCCAACGAAATCCTTCTTTTCTTGTGAAAGTAAGGTCGCTCTTGTTGTTCTTTCGGGAATGACATTTTATGGGGGAGAGTTCTTAATTGAACTTGTGCTTAATTGTCAAATCTTTGTGGGGAGTGCGGCTGTGGAATATTGTAGGAGTTATCTTGTATCTTTATAAACTCCTTGATGAATACACTGAGTTTCGACTATGTGTAATCATCGAAACAAAGTTGATATGTTCTCTTTTAGTCATGAAGTATCTCTTTGAGAATTTCATTATGATCCCCCTATTTTTCGTACCTTTGCCAATTCATATTGACAAAAAGGGGGAGAATTATTTTGTAGTTCACACTACATATACATATGGTTTACGGATCATTATGTAAGGGGGAGTGGTTTTCATTGTGAGATGAAGTATTGACTAAGGGGGATTCCATAGTATTATTGTCAAAGTTGTGATACAATTGAACTTTGATGCTGTGTAATAATACTATGACATTGTATAACAATAATTGAGAACATCAGTTTTCTTATTGTTATGGCTACGGATCTTTAACAACTATGATGCTGAGTTGAACACGTTCAGAATCACTGGAGTACTTGGAGTGATGAAAAATTCAAGGAATGTTGAAGAACCAAAGAAATAAAGCATTTGGATGAGAAGCTACAAAGTTTATTTATTTTGTAATCCATATGTATTAATAGTTTTGTCATTAAAATTGACAAAGAGGGAGATTGTTAAAGCAATGCTCGGTCGAACTCGCAAGTGTTGCTATCTCAAGCTTGTTTGTCAAGTTTAGTTGTAAAAACTATAAGTCTTGATTTCTAGTCTACTTATAGCTATGTCTCGGATTAGGATAGAATGTATAGTTGAGCTTTAGACTTCACGGCGTTCATCTATTGAAGACGAATAACTACTAAGGGGAGCTTGTGGAACTTCATCAACAAAAGGTACGTGGATACTTGAACTCATCTATCACTTAGAAGTCTATTCAATTTTATCTCATATTGAGACAAAAGTCATATAGCTATATAGACTTTACATTATACATATTTGATATTTCGAGCTGAGTTCAACTCGCTTATATCTTTATCGAAATATGTGTTGGAAAGCTTTTTTCTTTAACTACGTTAGTCAGTATTCTTGACGAAAATCAAAAGTTGATCATGTGAAAATCACCTGGTAACATCTTACATGATTTGTGTGAGACAGTCATTTGATGTAGACTCGGAATGTTTCGTATTGATCATTCGATCACTTGAAAATTGCTTATAAGCTAATTATTTGTGTGAGACAGCTATTTTCGTCTTCTAAGAATGTTTCAATGATTGAAATGGGAGTTAAGAGCAAAAACCCATGTCTGGATACATTACGATTTGTGTACTTAGTGTACGAACGGTTTTGACGGAATTCATGACCGGAAGTTTGCATACCCGTTTGCAAACTTATTCAACTGTTTAAGTCAGGGTATTTAGGTTTGCATACCCGTTCGCAAACTGATTTAACTGTTGAAGTCCGGGAACCAAGTTTGCATACCCGTTCGCAAACGGTTTCAACTGAGTTCGGTCCGGAGCTAACGTTTGCATGCCTGTTTGCAAACTGTCGGCTTGTGACAAATGTCCGGAACTTAAGTTTGCGTACCCGTTTGCAAACTTAAGTGGTTCAAGTTCTAAATCGTTTAAGTATGATTTCATACTCATGAAAAAATACATTTATATATTAAGGAGTGCAATCTTTGCAAACCGTGGCTAAAATGTTCATGAACTGATTCTTTTGAATCAATCCGATTTTGCTTCAATTGTGTCTTGTATACTTCTATGAGAATATAAACAATTGAACAACTCTATGAGTAACACAATTAGATTCATTTGGTTATCAATTGATCTAGAAGTGTTAATATGAACTTGGTTAATACAAAAGTGTTAATATGGCTAACTTCGGTTAACTGTTATTGAGCCAACTCGATATACACGTTTAGGTACGGTTACCCGCATCTAAAAGAAAGTATATTTCATGTGTGTGTAACAAGCTAAGACCATCTAACGGTGGAAATATATTAGCTTGAATCTTAAATCAGGTTTCATCCAACGGTGAATATTGATTGCTTTGTTCCAAAGTTATCAAACCCTGATTTGAGGACTATATAAGGGAGAACTCTAGCAACTGGGAAACTTAATCCCCATACCTTCTGTGTGATACTAGTTGCGACTAGAGTCGATTCTCCTTTAACCTAGGTTTTTCCTAAAACCATTATAGGTTAACGAATTAAAGACTTCATTGGGATTCTGAAGCCAGACCCAACTATTTTCTCTGTAGTTGCGTGTTCTGATCTTATTTTGTTCTATCGTATTGAGTACTATATTCTCTAAGATTTGCTCGAGATTTATCTCCGATAGGTAAGATATAAAAAGTAATCACAAATTTTTTCGTCTCATTCTTTGTGATTCCATAATAACTTGTTCTACTATGATATAGTTAAGTTATTGTAAGGTGATTGATATTTCTAGGTTGGTCTTCGGGAATATAAGACCGGATTACTAATTGGTTCCTGTTCACCTTGATTTATCAAAAGACGGAACAAAAACTTCGTAGGTATTTCTGTGGGAGACAGATTTATCTATTCTAATAGACTTTTCGGTGGGAGATAGATTCTTTTATCAAGTCTTCGACTTTGGGTCGTAGCAACTCTTAGTTGTGGGTGAGATCAGCTAAGGGAATCAAGTGCGTAGAGTCCTGCTGGAATTCAGAGGCGTAAGGAACGCGACTGTATCTTAATCAGTGTGAGATTGGTTAGGGATCAACTACATTCCAGTCCGAAGTTAACTTGTAGTAGGCTAGAGTCTGTAGCGGCTTAATACAGCGTGGTGTTCAAATCTGGACTAGGTCCTGGGCTTTTTCTGTATTTGCGGTTTCCTCGTTAAAAAAACTTCTGGTGTCTGTGTTATTTATTTTCCGCATTATATTTGTTTATATAATTGAAATATCATAGGTTGTGCGTAGTTCAATCAATTGGTAAATCCAACCTTTGGTTGTTGATTGAAATTAATTGACAATTGAACATTGGTCTTTGGTACCGTTCAAGTTGTTTCTCATAATAATCAGGCTCGCGGATTCTATCTATTTGATTTGCTGATTATATTGAGAAACAGAGATACAACTCTTGGATATATTTTTCTTGATTGAGTCTGACTGTCTAGTTGATTCTCGTGGAATTATATTGGAGTTAGTCCATACAGATTGCCGAAACGAAATATTGGGTGTGGTTGTTGTACCCCCGCTTTTTCATTAATACTATTTAAGATTTCATGAATCTTGGACGCTATAGGGATATCATCATCAACAAATTCAGCGAAGAAAGCTAGAGTTGTAGTGTACACTAATTATCTATCTTGAAACGGCTAGGTATCTATTACCCTAAGTAAAACCTATTTTGTATCTATTTAAAATCAATCATAGTCTACATGATATCGATATACTTAATTTTCTATTAGAATGCTCATAGTATGTTTAGCATGTTTCAGTGGCTAAAAAATAGAGATCATAGAGTTTTTTGGAAATCTTTAAAGCTGAGAAGACTTGAGGTTTACCAAAAATTAATGAATGAAAACAGTGAAATAGATGAACAAGCAAGCACCTTAAATACCTAGAGAATGCTATTCTTTAAACTAGACCACAACCTACAGATAAAAACTCCAGTAGAGAAATTAGGATTAAGGGAGATCATCTTGTTCCAAACCATGGCATGTGATCACAAACTAGTACCAGAGAATGCTCAAGTTTCTATTTCTAGGGTTATGCGATGCAGGAAAAATCATCTACATAGAGTATAGTATTATTTATGTTATCTTTGCGGCACAAGTATTATCCTTCATTTAGAACAGGCTAAGTGTCTTGCCTACTGTAATATGATTCAAGAGGAAAAGATAAAATTGATGCAAGCATCAAGGCAGAGATTCAGTTTAACATGGAACACGGTATTCCTATAGATGTTGCTATTTTATATAGTGAAATGCCACCAGTTTTTTATTATGATTATGTTCTAAGAATGGAAGCAAGGTATAACTAGAAGAAAGTGAAGGGTCATTATGAGGAGGCCGAGCAAGCAGAGGCAAGAGGTGACATAGCATTCTGATCACATGAGGAGGAAAGGATGGTGAATGGTTACTAGAAGAATTATTTATGTTTCAGTATTGTCGTATTTTGGTATTATAGGTTATGTTTTAGCATTTTATGTATTGTAGGAATTATGTCTAATGTTTATGTTTATGGGTACTGTCTTATATAACCTTGATGGTTAGTTGCTTTTATTCTACATGGTTGCACCTATGTCTAGATCAAAAAGGATTAAACTAAATTCTGTCTTAGCTTTATATTTTTTATTGGTTTGAAGCCATCTATAGGAAATATCAAACTTAGAATTTTGTTTGAAACAGACTAAAGAAGTGGTTTCCCTATGAATTTCAAATGCAAATAACCATGATAAATTAGATCATGGACTGTAATCAAACACCGTACATGGCATTTACCCATACCTACTATGCTTTTAACAAAAAAACTTTCTAAGTGTCATTAAGACAGGTAGACAAGCTGCAGTTTTTCTACAGAGGCATTATTAGGAAGTTTTGGAAATGCAAGTTCATTGAAAGAGAAGAAATAGAAGAGTTGAGTATCACTACAGGAAAAATATACATCTACAACTGGAGTTCTACAACTTTTTTCTAAAAGTCGTAGAACATCTCATGTTTTACGACTTTTTTCAAAGGAAGAGTTGTAGAATGGCATCACTACCCACCCCTAGAACCAAAGGGTTGCGACAAGAGAACAAACGACAACTCTTTAAGAGAAAGAGTTGGCATCAACCATCCTTACACTTCACAAGTTTGGGGTTTTTGTGTGATTTTTGTATGAAAATGTACAACAACCTTTATAAGAGTTGTTGAAGACAACCAAAATATGAAAATAAAAAATAGTGTTGAGGGGATTCGAACATGAACCTACTATGCGTTAGTCTAACCTATCAACCATGCCTACACTATCACAATTTTGTAAGGTTTGTGGGTATTTTTTATACTAACTTCATGTCAACCTTTATAAGAGTTGTAATAACAAAATATGATGTTCAAAAATAAGGCTCAATCACCTGAGCCGCAAACAGCGCGAAGCCTTCTCTGTAAACATTCACAGACATTCTATGACAATGCACTTCTGTTAAATTTTTGTAACGGATGGTTAAACTTTTTCACTTCTGCAAAATTTTATGCACTTTTGCTAAAAAAATTCACTTATGCAAAATTTTACGACAAAATTTTCCGAGCCAGGTTCAGTATCGAAGTCTACTATGTGTTAGTACAAGTCATCAACCATCCTTCCGGATTCACAATATTGGTCGTTTTGTGCTTTTTTTCATCACTATTCACAACCTTTATAAGAGTTGTCATAGAGGTATAAACACTTCTGCTAAGTTTTTCTCACTTATGCTAAATTTTATTCACTTCTACAAAAAAAATTCCTACTTTTGCTAAATTTTTCTTACTTCTGCTAAATTTTATTCACTTCTGCAAAAAAATTCTCACTTCTGCTAAAAAAAATTGTCATCACTATTGACAACCTTTATAAGAGTTGTCGTAGAGGTATAAACACTTCTGCTAAATTTTTCTCACTTCTGCTAAATTTTATTCACTTTTGCTAAAAAAAATTCTCACTTCTGCTAATTTTTTTTGTCATCAATATTCACAACCTTTATAAGAGTTGTCGTAGAGGTATAAACACTTCTGCTAAATTTTTCTCACTTCCGCTAAATTTTATCCACTTCTGCAAAAAAATTCTCACTTCTGCTAAAAATTATTTTGGTCTCAGATTCTACTAAATTTTTCTCACTTCTGCTAAAAACTATTTTCTCTAAATGGTTCATCTTTACGAGTTTCTATGATAGATCCTGCTAAATTTGGAGTGACAACCACTTCGGACGTTGAGGGTTCATGGTTCGTATGCCCTTGAACCACATTTAAAGCCAAGTTATGCATACAATATGCCAGAATAGGGTTTGTTTAAAATTTCGGGGAATATTCCGAAGGAATCTTACCTGTAAATGGATGGATTCATCGTTCT
>JAJJMB010018262.1:912092-1052410 GCA_023531105.1 Papaver atlanticum | reverse complement strand
AATATTCCGAAGGAATCTTACCTGTAAATGGATGGATTCATCGTTCTTACCAAGTTTTCGGCTTATAAGGGCCAGGTTTCAATCTCGGAGCCAGGTTATGCATACAATATGCCAAAATAGGGTTTGTTTAAAGTTTCAGGAAATATTCCGAAGGAATCTTACCTGTAAATGGATGGATTCATCGTTCTTACCAAGTTTCTGACTTATAGTAGTCCACTCCTGGCCAGTTTTCGACCTCGGAGCCAGGATATGCATATAATATGCCAGAATAGGGTTTGTTTAAGGTTTTCAGGAATATTCCGATGGAATCTTACTTATATATGGGTGGATTCATCGTTCTTACGATGTTTCCGACTAATAGTAGTCCACTCGCGGCCAGGTTTCGAGCACGGATCCAGGTTCAGTATCAAAATTGATGAAAAGGGGCGTGTATAAGGTTTAAGAAATATTCTGATGGAATCTTACATGTAGATGGGAGGATTCATCGTTCTTAGGAAGTTTTAGAGTTATATTAGTCCACTCGAGGTCAGGTTTCGAGTTCGAAGCCAGGTTCAGTATCGATGTTGACGAAAATGGGTGTATTTAAGGTTTCGGGAAATATTCTGATGAAATCTTACCTGTATATGTGTGGATTCATCGTTCTTACGAAGTTTCCGAGTTATAATAGTCCACTCGCGGTAAGGTTTAGAGCTCGGATCCAGGTTTAGTATGAAAGTTGACGAAAAGGGGTGTGTTTAAGGTTACGGGGAATACTACAATGAAATCTTACATGTAGATGGGTAGATTCATCGTTTTTATAAAGTTTCCGAGTTATAGTAGTCCACTCCCGGCCAGGTTTATATCTCGGAGCCAGGTTCAGTATCGAAGTTGATGAAAAGGGGTGTGTTTAAGGTTTTGGGGAATATTCCGATGGAATCTTACTTATATATGGGTGGATTCATCGTTCTTACGAAGTTTCCGAGTTATAATAGTCCACTCGCGGCAAGGTTTAGAGCTCGGATCCAGGTTCAGTATCGAAGTTGATGAAAAGGGGTTTGTTTAAGGTTTCAGGGAATATTCCGATAGAATCATGCCAAGTTTGAAGTCAGAACCCTCCCGAAGCTTCATGATTCATAGTTTGTTTGTCGTTATACCGAATTTTAAGTTCGAATCGACACTGAGCTTCATATTTATCGATTTCGATGATGTATCATGCTAAGTTTGAAGTCAAAACCCTCCCAAAGCTTTTTGGTTCATAGTTTCTATGTCGTTATACCATATTTGAAGTTCAAATCGACTCTGAGCTTCATATTTATCGATTTCGATGATGTATCATGCTAAGTTTGAAGTCAAAACCTTCCTAGAGCTTCTTGGTTCATAATTTCTATGCCGTTATACCATATTTGAAGTTTGAATCGACTTTGAGCTTCATATTTATCGATTTTGACGATATCATGCTACGTTTGAAGTCAGAACCCTCATAGAGCTTCTTGATTCATAGTTTCTATGTCGTTATACCATATTTGAAGTTCGAATCGACTCTGAGCTTCATATTTATCGATTTCGATGATGTATGATGCAAAGTTTGAAGTCAGAACCCTCTCGAAGCTTCATGATTCATAGTTTGTTTGTCGTTATACCGAATTTGAAGTTTGAATCAACACTGAGCTTCATATTTATCGATTTCGATGATGTATCATGCTAAGTTTGAAGTCAAAACCCTTCCAGAGCTTCTTGGTTCATAGTTTCTATGTTGTTATACCATATTTAAAGTTCGAATCGACTCTGAGCTTCATATTTATCGATTTCGATGATGTATCATGCTAAGTTTGAAGTCAAAACCCTCCCAGAGCTTCTTGGTTCATAGTTTCTATGCCATTATACCATATTTGAAGTTCGAATCGACTTTGAGCTTTATATTTATCGATTTTGATGATATATCATGTTACGTTTGAAGTCAGAACCCTCATTGAGCTTCTTGGTTCATAGTTTCTATGTCGTTATACCATATTTGAAGTTCTAATCGACTCTGAGCTTCATATTTATCGATTTCGATGATGTATGATGCCAAGTTTGAAGTCAGAACACTCCCGAAGCTTCATGATTCATAGTTTGTTTGTCGTTATACTGAATTTGAAGTTCGAATCGACACTGATCTTCATATTTATCGATTTCGATGATGTATCATGCTAAGTTTGAAGTCAAAACCCTCCCATAGCTTCTTGGTTCATAGTTTCTATGTCGTTATACCATATTTGAAGTTCGAATCGACTTTGAGCTTCATATTTATCAATTTCGATGATGTATCATGCAAAGTTTGAAGTCGGAACCCTCCCGAAGCTTCATGATTCATAGTTTGTTTGTCGTTATACCAAATTTGAAGTTCGAATCGACACTGAGCTTCATATTTATCGATTTCGATGATGTATCATGCTAAGTTTGAAGTCAGAACCCTCCCGGAGCTTCTTGGTTCATAGTTTATATGTCGTTATACCATTTTGAAGTTCAAATCGACTCTGAGCTTCATATTTATCGATTTCGATGGTATATCATGCTATGTTTGAAGTGTGAACTGAAGCTACTTCATGACCTGTATGACTAGTCGAAATTACTTCATGACATATGTGACTAGTGTAAATTCAAACCGGAAGCAAAAATACAAAGCACAAAAACACAAAGAGAAAGCACAGAGAAAACACAGAGAAAACACAAAGAGATTCATATTTATCGATTTCACTGGTGTATCCTGCTAACCCGAGTCTTCCAGTGTGAACTAAAGCTACTTCATGACCTGTATGACTAGTCGAAATTACTTCACGACCTATGTGACTAGTTGAAATTCAACCCTGAAGCACATAAAGAAAGCACAAAGTAAACACAAAGAAAAAACAATTTCCTTGATCCGTATGATAGTCTTAAATCAAATCTCTACCGTCCAAAGATATCCCTAATCCGTATGACCATCCTTTAAATGAAATCTCCACCGTTCAAAGATAGGTATATAGAACATCAAAAGAAAATTTCTCACACTTTCTTCACTTTCCTCTCATATCTTCGTCTCTAACCTCTCAAACCTGTCTCTAAAATTTTCACCTACTTTCCTTCGATCTTGCTCTGTTTACTCCGTAAAATTTTCTACCTCTCTCATTAAAAGCATCTAATATGCAAGCAAAGTTTGTATTGCTTCTGTGAAAATCAGAAACTGCGGAGATGGTGCTTTAGATCTCTGACTGCTAAGATCCCATTGTTAGGGTTTCTGAAAAATAATGTTTTATCGATTTTACTGTCGGTTTCACAATGAAGGATTAATTAGGTATTGTACAATCCTGTCTCTAAAACTCTAGATTGGATTTTGTTTTTTGTTTTTCTCGACTGACCCTAGATACGATTTTCAAATCTGTACCAATTTTGATTTTGTTTTTTCAATTCTGATTTCATGGTTCAGTATTAAGGTGTTTCTCCATCTCTACAGCAAAATGGGTAAAACATTTTTACTCAATATCTTCTCGATTTTTCTTAAATCATTCTTTTTCTTCAACTGGTTTCCTCTATTTTCCCCTCTAAAAATAAATCTTAAAGTTCGGATCTTTGAAATTGCAGTTGCACCATTGTTTTGGGTTTAATTGAAGAATCATTCGATTTAGTTCTTTTGTATATTTGCGGGTTTTCAATTGAATGATACCCTAGATTTTTATAATTGGGGATTTGTATTTTATTTTTTTTTGTTTAAATCCACTATACTTCTAACTAGATTACTGATATCTCTGGCGATGGATTTGTGAGTTTGAGTGAATGATAGAAATGGTTAACTGAAATGGTTCCTGAGAGTTTCATGATAGAAACTGTGTGTTTGGATTAGATTTGTTTGTAATCTGAGTTGAAGTATGTTTTTAGAGATTTAGGTTACCCCTCTTTTGAGATTTTTAATTTTCTCAGATTAGTTACTGAAAGTGTTAATAGGGTTCTTGAATAAGGACAACGGACTTTGGGTTAGGTTAAAGCTAATTGAATCATGATTTTCATCTTGGTCTCAAGTTGAATTTCAATTTTTTTTGGAATCAATTTATTCGTGAATACATTGTTTGGATTTTAAGTCTTGAAAGGATATATTGCCCCATGCTCTGTTTATTCTTGTTTTCCCCCCTTATATGCTTAGCCTGTAATGTTGAATTGTTTTATTTCTCTGTCTGATTTTGGTCATTTTCGTTTTTGCAGTCGATGTCGGAGTTATTGTTAAGGGAGAGATCAAAGGTTGGTAACTTCTTTTTATTTTGTTCTCTCTTGCATAGTAAGAAATAAGTATATTGGATTCAAGATGGCGTACACATACTCTCAAGATGTTTTGGCTAAAGTTGGTAACAGTACTAATTCTTGTGAAATTTAGCTAATTGAGTTTGATTGTTGTACTGGTCCAATATTAGATGAGGAAATGGAATAACTGGGAAAAGGAAACTAAATCTGCCGAATATCAGTTCGCTCATGGTGAGTTATTGGATTATTCTGAGTCCTGAACTAATTTAGCTCAATCCTGAATCTCTACATAGTTGCAATGATTCACATATGTGAAAGCTGACTTTTTTTTATATTTTTGGGGCAGATCCTGATAGATTTAGGTATGCAAGGGATACAACATTTGGGCGAAGGAAAGTGAGCATTTGGAGTAGATCCACGGTTCTCCTCTGGATTGTAAGTACTAAATTTGTATATTAAGTTCCCGTTGACATGTGCATATCTATAGCCAATCACATTGTCAGCTAAAAGCTGATTTTTTGATTGTGTGAATGGTCAGTAAGCACACCTATATTTACTGATGCTGGTATTTTACGTAGTGAAAATGATATTATCTTTTTTTTCTCTCAAATTCCGGCACCTATCAGCATCTGTTGTTGCTGAAATGGAGGTTTGCTGTCGATTTATGAAGAATAATAGATGGGTTCAACTGTTGCTGCTGTGTATGATTGCATAAATGGAACGAAGGTGTTGCAGTCTAGGCCAAGAAGTGCTGTTTCCTGTGGTGGCTCTGCAGTGGTTGCAAGAGCAGGTGCTGATAGAAATGAAGAACAAGCATAAGCAGATCAAGAAGATGGAAATCAGTCAGCATACCAAGTACTTTTGTGAATTCCGTGGAAAGGTAAAGTTGTTTTCGCTTTCTTAAACCAGTTTGTCTGTATCTTTTTTTCTGTCTTTCTAGTATCGAGTTAGTGAATCTGTTCTGGTACTCTCGCAGTATGCTATGAAGTGGAAGGCTGTTGGAATCTGGGGATGCAAAGACTGCGGCAAAGTGAAAGCTGGTGGTGCCTACACTTCTGCTTAACCTTTTTGAATCTTTTTGCAGTATTCTTCGATGGAAGAAGCCAAGGAGACTCGAAATGCTTTAAATAATTTGCAATGGCCTACCAATGGTGGAAAGCTACACGTTGCTCATTTTGTTGATCCTCTAGATGTGCAAACGCGGGCTGAAGCACCTATTGCAGCTCCTATCAGCACCACCCCAAAAACTCCCTAGCCAGTACCGTTATCATGTGGATGATGCTCATGTCTACAGGCCGACTTCAAAGTTCATGAAACTTAACTTTTGGTAACAAGCATGTATATCACTGCCATTTTTTGAACGTGTGTGTTTAACAATGGCAGGTTAACTTGATTGAATGAATGTAAATGTGTTACACTAGCAGGTTAATGTGAATGTGAATTACTTTCGGCAATTTGGTTTCATCCCTTAAAAAAAAAATCAAAATAATTTTATGCACACAACTCCAAACAAAGGTTGTAGTTACACATTCATCTACTAAAAACAGAAGTTGTTACTTTAAATATTACAACCTTTAAGGATGTTGTATTCGAAATTATGATTATACTAGGCAAAGGTTGTGAAAGAAAGTATAACAATATAAATAAGAGTTGTGCAAGATTTTTCAACCACTCTAACAAGTGTAGTAATGGTGTTATTCACAACCACTAGGGAAGTTGTGTTATAGAATTTTACTACACAGATTAAAGGTTGTGCAATCAAAGTCTTACAATATAAATAAGAGTTGTGTTTGGCTTCCAAAATAAAATTGAAAGAGAATCACAACTGAAACACAAGGTAGTCCAAACTTGAACCACAACTTCGTTTACGACTCTTAGCTCGAAGTCGTAGTAAATCGGGGAACAACCCCCTCACCCACCCCCCACCCACACACACACACACAACCCATGGAATAGAGTCGTCGTACGTCTACTACAACACCTGTCAGAGGTTGTCAAAGTATGTTTTTCCCGTAGTGTATAACCGTGTGGAAAACGAAAAGATGCAATTGATTGGATTTTCCTAACCGCATTAAGTTTAAGGGAAGAAGATCATATATATTAAGTTCAGCAAGTGAAGAGTTTTACCCAAGGATAATTATAGAAGAGAAACACAAATTCTCGAGAAGTAACAAAAAGATTAGAGTTAGGAGTAGGATAGTATCCTAATGGCTTGCGGTCACAAGATAGTTCCCAATATTGTTCTGATTTCAACTACCATGGTGATGCGATGCAGAGATAATCATCTCCATCGAATCCAATACTACGTATGTCCCAGGTGTGGTAATGAAGCCTTCATTCATCCTGACCAGGCACAATGGTTGGCCTACTACAATCTAAGAAAAGAGGAGAAAGATAAGCTGCTACAAGAGTAACAGTTAAGAGTGTTTGTTTCCCTTACAGACAAGGGTGCCCCTATCAGTATATAGAGTGTCTTTAGATTGAGTCCTGTAACTAACTTTACAGCTATGACAGCCTGTCCATGTCAGTAGCTTTATATAAATATCTCTGTACAACTCTCTGTGTGGTTATCTGAAATAATTCAATACAATTCATTTCATTTTCTCTAGCTTTAGCTCTGATTATCTTATAGCTGCATATTAGCGCTAAAAGAAGGATTCAGGTAAAGACGGAGAGAGGACAATCACTCGATGCAATTATTTATCTTAAGGAGATGTCCCCTGGGTTTGATTATGAATATGTTCTTAGAAGGGAGGTTCGATATCAAAGGAAAAGGGGAAAAGGACATTATAAAGAAATGGAGATGAAGGAGGCTGAAGAAGAGATGGAGGAAGAAGATTAATCTTGTCCTACAAATTGGTTTCTTTGGTAAAAATTGTTTATTTCGTATTTTAAATATGTAGAACTGTCAATCTTGTTTCTAAGATGTTTAGTGAGAATCTTTCAATTGGTTTGTCGTAAATTTTCAATTAAGACAATTTAGGACAAAATATGAAGGAAACAATGCAGAAGGAGCTACTCAAAATACCTCATAACCAGGAACACTGATTTCCTGGGAAGACTAAGATAGTTAAACCCAAAATTTATGTTCAATCCTATACCTTTAAAAAACCATAATTGGTGATTAAGGTTTGAAAAAACTATTATCTCTACAGATCTCTTAGAACTAATACTAAGCCAGAGAGAGTCGAATGCAGTATGAAGTTAGTTATGCAATTATTCCAAATTCCTTTTATACAATCAGCCAAAATCCATTTATAGAAACAAAAGATAAGAGAACTTTCCATCAGAGAGGAAGATGGAAGGATTGGAAACTGAGATTTGAAAATCATTTTGAAAAGTTTTGAAAGTCAGGGTCACCAGGAAAACTGAAGTTTAGAAAATCTTTAAAAGTTTTGAAAACTTGGGTCACCATTAAACTGTTGCCTACCACATTCCTCCCATTTTATTACCCCTTCGAGCTAAGGATTTGACACAAGTGGACGATAGTTTTAGAAAGATTTGAAGGGAGAAAAGTTTGAAGAAAAATAGCCGTTAGAGAGGAAAGAGGGGAGAGCGTTTTTAAGCACGAATGGTGAGTTCTTGGTTATGAACAATGCTTTGGGCTTTTCAATCTTGGATACATGTCCCATATTTAGTTTGACGTCTCACCTATTGCTTGCAGTTGTTTCTCCTAAATTTGATATTTAATGGTATATACAAAAATTCCATGACTAGTAGCCAGTCATTCCATAATATAGGTCCTTGGCCTACACTGCAGCAGAGGTACTTTGGGTCTGTCAACTTTTAAAGGACTTCAATGTCTTTCTCTCTACATCTCCCTCTCTTGGCTGTGACAATAAAAGCTCTATTTCAGTTGCTACTAATCCTACACTTCACAATCGCATGAAGCATGTGGCTATAGATTATCATTTCATCAGGGAGTTAATTCAGAACAAGGTGCTGCGCATTTATTATGTCTCCACCAACTCTCTGGTTGCGGATATTTTTACAAAAGGTCTCAGTGCTGCTAGGTTTGAGTTTCTGCGACACAAGCTGAGAGTTCAATCACTGCCTCAGCTTGAGGGGGATAGTATGAGTATATTCTCACTCAGTGTCTGCCAATCTCCATTATATGGGTGTGTCTGAACTTTCTGTAACATTCCGTTAACTTCTGTTAGAGTCCGTACTATTCTTTACTTTCCGTTAGTACAACTGTTTGTGACAGTCTGTCAATGTATGCCTGCTTATATAAAGGCCTGTACTCTCTTGTTTTCTTTGTACAGTGAAATACAATCATTCTCCTCCACCCATTTCTCTAATTAGTAATCATTCCATTTTCCTTTTTAGCTTATTTTTAACCGTACTCGACTCAAACCAAGCATCTCTCATCTCTTACTTGTTTGACTCTTCTAAACCACAACATTGGGTATGCAAATTCTTTGATTAACAAGTAAGGACAACGTTTGACTCTCCAAATTCAAAATGAGTATAGGCTGAACCTTTAAAGCGACACGGGAAGTCTCTGAAAGTGAAATACTCTCCGTTCTGGAAAAAAGTTGTCATTACTTTTTCAATTTGGCTTAAAACTAGGGCTCAAATGAAAAAGTGATCATTCAGAATGAAGGGAGTTTATTCTCTTGCCATAAGAATTACAACACCCATTTTATGGGACATTGGGTATGAGTTCTGAACTCAGTGTCATTGATTTTGAGTAGGAATATGAAGGCATATTGATTTTAGAAAGTGAGAAGAGTTAGAAAATGTTTTCCGGATTCGGAGTAGATGAAGGTAAAAGAAAATGCCAAAAAAAGTTAGAAGGAAAAAAAATGACAAATCAGTGAAAAAATGCCAAAAAGGAATATGCCGGATAAATTATCTTTTTATCTGACAGTGTAGGAGGAGTACCCTGTAGTAAGCTTTGAAATTCAGCAGTAATGGAGTTGTCTGTTGCCTAAGTTGAATTGTCCCCCTGCCATTTTC
Source organism: Papaver atlanticum (assembly GCA_023531105.1). Taxonomy (NCBI): domain Eukaryota; kingdom Viridiplantae; phylum Streptophyta; class Magnoliopsida; order Ranunculales; family Papaveraceae; genus Papaver; species Papaver atlanticum. The sequence continues at coordinate 1,043,218 of JAJJMB010018262.1, read as the reverse complement.
ATTTCAACTCCTCTACTTTTGCAGATTTGTTTGCAGCAGCATGTTTGGTGAGAAATAAAGAAAGGTGCATCTCCACACCAAAATTTCACTACTATGCTTTTCCAGAATCCTCTTCCATGAGGGAGAGTAGTCTCTTTTTCCCAATAAATCATTCTCCACTGACTTAATTTTTTGTTGCACTACCCTTCTCCATAGTGTCTTCATTAGCATATCTCCAGCTCCATTTTGCAAGGAGAGATTTGTTGGTTATCCTAAGATTTCTCAAGCCCACACCTCCTAGCTCTTTAGGTCTACAAAGTCTCTCGCAACCTATCCAGGCAATCTTCTTCTTCTCATGCGTATAGCTCCCCATGTAAAGCCTCTCATTAGTTTGATTAGCTTCTTCTTCGCTTCCACTGGCATTTGCAATAACGACAAAGTATATGGGTAAACTTGCAAGTGCGCGAGTACACAATGCAATCCTAGCTGGTACAAAAGAAGAAGTTTCCAGTCAAATGGTACATATACTGCAGGTTTTACATTGAACTCATCATGCATTTTAGAAAGCGACCTTGCTCTGGTTAAAACACTGGGACTTGCCCCAGTTATAAAATCTTATCTATTTATCCATATCTTCATTGCTCTTTCTTTGTATAAAATTTGTTTACACTTTTTTCATTGCTTGATGGCAAGAACGTTGTTAAAGCCCTCCTTAATAGTTCTATTAAGGAATGGAACCATTAAGGGAACGGCTAATTCATTTGACGGTCTTCTTTATAAGGAATGGTACCTAAATAACCTAGTTTAATTGGGGGCCAGGGATTTTAATTGGGGGCCTTGCACTAGAGGACAAAAAAAGGTCACCCCACCCTAATTTTGGTCACCCCTTATCAAAATAATTTCTAAATGGCTAAAATTCCCATGAATGATTAGTATTGAAAATTAATTAAGTTAATTAGTGTGGTAATTGTGTTTAGATTAAAATCTGATTTTGGGATAAAAATTTGGGAGATTTTATTTGTTGAGTTTTTATGTGTTGAGAAGAAGAAGAGGAGTTTTGAGAGGAAAAACTAGGGTTTTTAGAAATGAGTGATTCAAGTGGAGGGAATGAGGTTGGTGAAGGTTCAAATAACAACCATGATTGTGTTGATGGTAAGATTGTCTCAACTAATCCTATGGATTGGATGTTTGATGAAGAGATGTAAATAGAGGAAGCAAGGAATAATGGTGCAAATGAAGAACCTAATGCTCAAAATGAAGGAACCAATCCTCGAAATGAAGAACCCGGAGCTCAAAACAATCAGGTAAACTTCCTATACTCTTCAAATCGTCTGAATGTTGATCCAAGTGGTCGATTCATGGTCACTATGGAACTACTCAGAGTGAGGGTCGTTATAGTCGTGTGTTGTATACACTAACGACCCTAAAAAATCGGCAGTCTGTTTACACTCACGGAGACGCCTCTAACCTGCAACTTTTAATGGTGATGAAAAATCGTCAAGGTGGTGTGTTAAATAATGACGACTCTTTTTAGTAGTTCACCTAGAGTCGTTAGTTGATTCGTTTAATACCCGGACGACTCTCGAATCAAAACTCTGTAAAAAACGCAAGTTTTTGTGTTTTTGAGTCGTCATAGGGATATTCTGATATACTGACGACCCTAACCAACCATTAATAATTTTAGTTAGAGTCGTCACTTTCGATATTTATATACCTTAACGACCCATACTGTTAATTTTTAAGATTTTTGATTTCATAGAATCATTTCATTGAATCGTAAAAAGCATACATCTTGCATAGCGTTGCATTGAAGGAAATGAAATACAATAGATAATAACGGTGCACTTAAACACTTAACCATAAAGGTTGTAATTATAGGTAGTGCCTTCTAAGATGAGGTAGCAATCGTCAAACTCAAACTTTTTTCCACGAAGCACCTAGTATCGGGCATACGCCTTCTCCAACTGAAAACGCAAAACAAAAACTTAGTTAGTATTGTTAAACGCTTTCGATAAGTTTGACCTCCTGTTTAAATACTTACTCTTCTAGCACCCAACATATTGGGTAAGGCTTCCCTTACGGCCTTCATTTCTCTTTTGAAAGCTTCACATTCAAAGAATATCTCCTCGAACCGTTCCTTGACGAGTTTCAAAGACCTTGAGTTACAATTTCCGTCTAACGCCACAAAAACAATGAATACACGGTTCCACCAAGAATCCCATGTTTGATCAATGTCTTTTCCTAGATCTTGAAAGTGGTTTGTGACTGTCAACCAAGCTCTCACAATGGCGCAATTCTCTTCGGAAGTGTAGGGAGTAGCCATGGTGTTTCCTTTTTTTTTTTGCTTTTAGATGATAAATGAATGAGAATGAATGTGAAGGTTGAGAATTATGGTTTGGGTGAAGAAAGGGTGAGATATGGGTCTCTATTTATAGAAATTCTAGAACCAACAGTCAAATTCAAAATTAACATTAACTGCTAAATGGGTAGTTACAAGATATACTAACAAAGTGACGACTCTTACAAGATATACTAACAAATAGACGACTTCATCCTGGATGATCTAGATAAACCTTGGTTAAGACTTAAAAGAGGGATTCTGGATTTTAATTTTCCAAATCAAACTGTGATGTGCAATTCATTTTCAATTATGGGTTCTGTGTATTGTTTTAGTTGATTGGATGCCGTTGTTTTTTAATCCTGGGTGCCTATTGATAAAGTGAATTGTATTATTATTTCTGATTAGATTCTACACTACAGGGCAAAGGAGGTGTAGGACTACAAGAAAGAAGGCAGAAGGAAGAGACAGAATCTGAGTGCATCAGTTGGCTGTTTCTTGGAAGACCAAGAAACCAAATTACCACCAATAAAAACAAAAGCCTTCCCATACACTCCATTTGCACTTGTATGAGACTGCAAAAACCACAAACAACAAAATTTCAGTCCAGAAACCATGGGTAAATCTAAAGTACGGCAGATTGCAACAGATATTCAATAGTGGTCGAATTATTGAATAGATTGAGATATACTAAATCTACTTGGCAGTACATATAGAATTTGCTTGAATTATAGAATGGAATAAAAGACATAAAAATAGTAGAAACACGAGGAACTGAAAATGTCATAGTGAAGAATGCAGTGCAGACATCCCTAGTTACATAAGGAATCCATCCAATCAAACAAGCTCTTAAATTTACTGTACGAGTTACTGGTATTCAGGATCTCAACTTGGTCATGTGGAGCCATAACGGCACAAATGTAGAATGGGACAATGAAACTGGCAGGAGTGATGAAATCACACATGCATGCAACCTTATACAATGATATATTCATAATGTTACAGACTGTAGGAATACAATCACTACGCCAATACGACACAGATACAGCAATGAGAATATACCAACTAAATTGTTATTCATCAATCCTAAACCAAATTTGAGGAAAAAGTTCCTACCACTTCAATACTAAACACGTACATCAATGAGAAGATATCAATTAAATTGCTAATCCTCTAATCCTAAACTAAAATTGGGGAAAAAGTTCCTGCCACTTCAATTTCATTCTATAAACATTAACAAGTGGAAAAAAACCTAAACTTAATTTTGCAATCAAAGCCCATTCAGTTTCAATTGTGTTTCATAAATCAATGACAAAAGTTTCACATACCTCGGGCTAAGTTGTTTGTCTGTCTACTACTACGTTATATATCCCACACAGACACTAAGCTCATAAATTCCTCTTACAGCAGTTACTGGGGCAACATATTTTTTACACAGCAAGTAAGAAGATAAAAATCAATCATCAATAAAGAAAGAGATCCAACATCTAAAAACTCTCATTTTTAAGTAGTTAACACATGGTAAACTCTAACCTTTGAAAACAAAATTAGCCTCAAGCACTGCACTAGAGCACATCCTAGTAATATAGTTGACAAAATTCTCTTACATAGTTCATATTCGAATTCAGATGACAAAAATAAACCATTTGAAGATGCCATGCTGCAAAATACTTGGTAATGAAAGACAAAAGATTCAATTGCAAAGGTAATGAATATACCTCAAATCAATTCAAATTATCACCACATATCACTACCCAACAAACCCACGGCTTTACATAATGAAAAACACCTAAAGTAAACATGAAGTACGCTGGAACTCACAATTGATCACATTCAACACAGACAGACCCTAGAAATGCAGGAATGAATCAGTATCACTTAACTATCTACCCTTACATGCACTTCTTTTTGTTTCAACGCCTATAACCACTGTACATTACACATACCCATATATCATAAGTAACTGAAAAGCCATTCCAGATTTTCAAATGGAAGCATTAGACGTAGTTGTAGCAAGTGGTAGTACCCCAGTACCCATTGGTCTTTAGGAGAAGTAGCTATTGCTTATCTCCTAAAAGCAATAAGTGATACTGATGTGTTTGGGTTGAGATAAACATACGTAGAGATCGAAAGATTGATGCATTTAAACAGAGCACTCTGATCTCAATATAAACATAATGAAATCTGATAACAAACATTAAAATATACCTAAACCAAGAATAATTTAGCAATCAAATGGAAGTCTCAAGGTTGAGAGTGAGAGAGAGAGACCTGTTGATAGGAACTGAATGAGTACATCCTTCTAAAATTGGGGTGAGGCCGAAGACCCTCTAAAACCATATCATCAGATTCATAATCTTCATCATCTCTATGGTAGCTCCACTTTGGCATAATCTTCATCATCAGATTCATAATCTTCATAAGTGGATGGGCGACCAATATCATCCAGATACTAGCTTCATATACAACTGTGATGGCGATGAGAACTAAAAGTGGCAACGTAAGATACCGAGTCGCATAAATGATCCCCATAAGCTTCCCTTCAACGACTTTGTCCTGCCTCCAGAGACTTCTGTGAAGCTAAACGATCATTCAATATTACTGACGAGTTTGCAAGAAGCAAAAAACCTTCCAATAGAGTCCACAAACCGATAGTTCTGCACCAAATTAGCAGTTCACTATAGTTATGAGTCAACCCACTTGATTGTAACCAGAATCAAGAACAAAGAAAGACTGATAGTTGATGACAAAAACAATCAGTATGGCAAGATATGTGCTTTTCTGTGCAATGGGATTGACCAGACCATATATAAAAGACATACTAATAATAGAAATACTTAAGGAGAATTAGTGCTACATGACAACAACGTGGAACTAATGAAAATTTGACATAAGCATGTGACTAGCTAGCTAACATGCAGAAAGAAAGAAAATAATTTAAAAGTCCAAAAGACATAAAAAGTTGGCATTTTCCGGTTTTACTTTATGCCCCTTCTAGTATAGATCTCCTTTGCATTTGTAAATCTTGAATTTTTACAACAAACCTCAGCTCAACTTTTCTGAATAGCTACATATTCTGTTTGCATGTAATTTTTCTCTGAAACAATAAAAATGTAATAAAATGCAGCAATCTTCTACAGCAAACCCGAATCTCCTAGATATTTATCAAATTATCCATCCATAATTGGAATGACAGTTACGATGATTGCGCAGTCTGTAAACCTAATAAATCATTTACAACTGACTCATTCTTATCGAATTTCATACCTAAACAATAACTACTTGGAAACCAAAAACTTAACAGTTTGTATGTCCTTAACTTTCTCCAAGAACCCGTAACATATAATTGCAACAGAGATACAAAAACTCCAAATCAAATTTCACTAAGCGCAAACAAGAATTTATCTAGTCAACACCCAGGACTATGTTTTGGTCACCACCAAAATAAACATCAACATTGAGGTGTTCACCAAAACCAAATGATTCAAGTCATATTTTAAGCCCTAAGTGAGATAACAAAGAAGCTAAAAAATTAACAAAATTGACAATCACAAACAAATTTCACTCACTACTCAAATGAACTGAAACCCCATGAGTATACAACTTTATTTATACAGCTGAAACTTGGATATCTCATATGTCAGCATTTGCTAAGTGTAATTATGTCTTGTTACGCATATAAAAAGATAATATTTTATGTTGATAGGAAAAAGAGGTAGCAAAAATACAATAAGATAATTAGCAAGCTTATTCAACAGATACATGAGATGGTCCAGCTAGCATGACTTCACAAATACAATATGCATGTCTAGCAAGATATTTTGAATAGACTGAGAACAAATGAAAATGTGTAACACCCATGTATTATCTAACTAAACCTACAATTTGAACTCCTAACAACACAGGACAAATGAGGGGTTACAATACTAACAAGTTGCCTGTCTTACCTCTTGGGTTGCCTTCTATCTTCCTCTGTGGTTCAAGATCTACTTTGATATATATTAAGAAAAAATTCCTGACTCTTAGTGTGTCTCTGGCTTTCATCTTCTCATGTACTTCATCATCTTCGAGACTCCGTAATCTTCCATCAGGTACATAAAACAATTTCTGCTTTATGGTTCAACTTTGAGAGTGAGAGACCTGTTGATAGGAACTGAATGAGTACAGCCTTCTCAAATAGGGGTGAGGCCGAAGACCTTCTAAAACCATATCATCAGATTCATAATCTTCATCATATCTATGGTAGCTCCACTTTAGACATAATCTTCATCATCAGATTCATAATCTTCCAAAGTAGATGGGTGACCAATATCATCCGGCTGCCAGCTTCACATACTATTGTGATGCCAATGTGAACTACAAGTGGTAATCTAAGATACCAAGTCGCACAAATGATCCCTATAGGCCTTCACCGACTTTGTCCTGCCTCCAGAGACTTCTGTGAAGCTAAACTATCATTCAAAATTACTGACGAGTTTCCAAGAAGCAACAAGCCTTCCAATAGAGTCCACAAACCGATAGTTCTGCACCAAATTAGCAGTTCAGTATAGTTATGAGGCAACCTACTTCATTAGAACCAGAATCAATAACAAAGAAAGACTGATAGTCGATAACGCAAACAATCATTATAACGCAAGAAATGTGCTTCTCTGTGCAACAAGATTGACCAGAGCATATACAAAAGACATACTAATAATAGGATTACTTGAGGAGAATTAGTGCCACATGACAACAACCTGGAACTAATGAAAATTTGACATAAAACTGGAACTAACGAAAACTTGACATAAAAATGTGACTAGCTAACATGCAGAAAGAAAAAAATACTCGAAAGTCCAAAAGATAGATATACAGCATATATAAAAAGTTGGCATCTTCCAGTTTTGCGTGTAATTTTCCTATGAAATATTAAAAATGTAGATAAATGCAGCAATGTTCTACAGAAAACCCGAACTCCACCTATTTGCATAACAAGTAGCAACATTTTCTTTTGAAATTTATTTGATTATACGAATCTCCTACTTATATATCCATCCATACTTGGCACGACAGTTACGATGATTGCTCAATCTGTAAACCTAATAAATCATTTACAACTGACTGATTCTTACCAAATTTCATCCCTAAACATTAACTACTTGGAAACCAAAAACTTAACAGTTTTGTCTGTTCTTAAGTTTCTCCAACAACCCGTAACATAATTCAAACGCAGACACAGAAACTCCAAATCAAATTTCAGTAAGCGCAAATGAGAATTTATCTAGTCAACACAGAGATCTATGTTTTGATTTAAAGATTTATCCAACACCACCAGAATAAACATTGAGGTGTTCACCAGAACGAAATGTTTCAGGTCATAGCCAGCTTATTCAACATATACATGAAATGGTCCAGCATGACTACATGAATACAATATGCATGTGTAGCAAGAGATTTTGAATAGACTAAGAACAAATGAAAATGTATAACACCCATGTATTATCTAACTAAACCTACAATTTGAACTCCAAACAACACAAGACAAATGAGGGGTAACAATACTAACAAGTTGGCTGTCTTACCTCTTGGGTTGCCTTCTATCTTCCTCTAGCCATTGCACCACCAAGTTTCAGCATACAAAATGTTCCAATTGCCTTGGGAACTCTTCGTTGCCTGCATAAGAGTTATCCCAATGATTTAATAAGAATCACATATCAATAAAATTTTTGCCACCTGACTACTTAAGCCCACTAACAAAAAAGAAAAGACTGCATGGATCCAACAATCAAACTGTAAAAGCACTTAGATTGTTTGGGCAACAAAATTGTTACCATAAAAATAGTATCCTTGAAATGAAGAATTCCTCCGAGGGGAGCATTGGTTGATCCTCACATAGTACTTCTACTACCACCACCATGATCCAAATCCAAATCCTATTGACATTGTGGCATATTTTGTTGCAGAATATGCTCTGTGGTGCAAGATCTACATTGATATACCATTGTTTTAAGAGGAATTTCCTGACTTTTATTTTGTCTCTGGCTTCTCATGTACTTCATTACCTTCGAGACTCCGTAATCTTCCATCAGGTACATACAATTTCTGCTTTATGGTTTAACTTGTTCGATTTCAATCTTTCTTTTTGCATCTCATCTGGGTGCATTTTTCTCTTCTTTGCAAGTTTTTCTCCGATAAGATCAGCAACGAATTGTAAGATTAAGATATCTTCCAGAAGTTCCTAGTATTCCATAACTTTTCCTCCTTTTTCTTTCTTTTATTGCAGGTTCGTATCTGTCCAAGCAGCACATTCCATTACGGATATATATATTTCTTCAATTTTTCAATTTTATCATCCTTCTCCTTCATCTATTCTACCAGGTAGTCTCCTAAAACACCAACAAAACAATGCTCGTAAGCATAAAAACAAAAAATCTGTTTCATGGTTAATCACATAAATCCAAACAGAAAGCATTTAAATTCCAGTTTAGTCTCATCAGTCATCCCTTACCATTTTTCATCGCAACTTCTCGATCTTCAGTTTCTGATACAAAGATGATGGCCAGAGACAAACCGCACTGCACACTCTTTTTATACCATTTTTTTGAGATCATGCTGTTTCATTTCTAAAGGGTTGTTGATTTCTCCGCCACATTCCCATACAAAACCACCACCACCACCACTTTTCAATTCACAACACTCCATTGCAGTGATTCTTTGTTGCCTCCGTTAATTAATTGATGAAGTTAGAAAGCAAAAAAAACTAATTCCGCCTCTCAAACTCTGTGTCTCTCACTCTCTGGTGGTGAAGACCGAAAATGAAACCCTTAATTTTGACTTTCATGTTCACTGTGGTAACCGAGAGAAAAAAACTAATAGACAGAGACAAAAGTGACCACCTGCACCCACTCTCGATCCTCTGGTGGCGGGGCTTAGGTGGATCCAACCCCTATGTGTATATTGGTATTGTTGTTTTTCATTGTTTTTTCCATGAATCCAATGAAATAAAAATCAACCAAACTCATTTCATTTCCCCCTTCTTGGAAGGTCATTTCTAGCGTGAGAACTTGGTTTCCTCCCAAGTGCAGCCAGAATGCAAAAGCTGGGATTAAATTTTCATTTTATCAAATTTGTTTGGGATTACAAAAGTACAGCCTTGAAATCTTAACGAAGTATAGTCTCTACCCACATTAACATCATTAGCACTGTGACTGGGAGCCCAACAAATTGGCACGCACAGCTAGGGGTGAGCATGGGCCGGTATGGACCGGTTTTTACCTCATCCGCATCCAATCCAATTCACTACGGATTTTAAATTTAGCATCCGCGTCCAATCCAACATCCAATGGATGCACGGATGAACGGATTGGGTGCGGATAATCCAATGGATTGGTGTTAGTTAAAATTTATAATGATAAAGTAAAACCAATATGAATGACTTCTTATAGAACCTGCACATTTTATATATGTATATAAATATAGAAGTGCAATGGACAACACTCCTACCAAACACCTTAAAAAATTCTAAAATTATCTATATATTTTCTAGAAGCCATATAAATGCCCTTAATCCAACGGGTATGGATGTCCAACGGATTTTCAAGGTTGCATCCGGACCCAATCCGTAATTCGTTGGGTTTCAAAAATCCTATCCACATCCAACCCATTAGCGAACGGTCCGGACATCCATCCGCAAAAATACGATTGGTCCCGGTTAAATCCGTGGATAACGCGCAAAATGCTCACCCCTACGCACAGCCACCAATATTTATTTTGCAGGGGCGGATCATTTAGAAACAGACACTGCAAAAAAAATATAAACAAGAAGATAATGAACTCTCATTTTTTAAAGAAATAAAAGTCGAGCAGAGAATTCAATTTGATTCAACTGTCTAGGAATGATGTTCTGCATGGACTCTTGGTGCAACACAAATACACCCTCTGACTACTTTAAATTTGTCAGTTGGCCTGCCATGTTGATAGCCGGTTAATTACTCTTGATCAGATTTCTCTTTAGTCCCTGCCCTCTCATATAAAGAACATCAAACTGGGGGATACATGGATTAATTGGGGGATATCTGCCGGCATTGTTTTTTTATGCTGCCGGCATGGTCGATGGATTGCCGGCATTGAAAAACTATATCGGCGGCTACAGTAAAATATCCCCCAATTAAGTGTTCCAAATAAAGCTAAAAACAGAAGAAAGTTGAATATAAGAATATCTCCGACCATCCAAGACCAAGAAGAATTCTTCATCGGGAAATGAGAGTATATTTGGCAAAGTCTTTTGTTTCTTTTTTTTCCCTTTGCTTCAAGTCTTTTTTACTTTTCCTCAAATTTTAAGAATCCGAATAATACACGTATGTATACGGGATAACGAAGTGCTAACTAGGCTCATGTCCTCTCATCCTTCTCGTGCCACTTAAAATTTAGAAAACCATAAAAATGTCCTCTAACACCTAAAAATGCCTGTTGTTACCTAAACCGGTTATTAACTGCTAAAAATACATGTTGACCCAACTGTCTATTAAATATTTAATTTAAATAATTAGTACTTAATCTCGTTAAATTGTTGTTAGCATGTGAGTTTATAAAATAAAATAGAACCATTGTAATTATCTTGTGATCATAAATTGAGAATCAAAATGATATTCTTGATTATTTTCAACTTTGAAGTTTCTGATCATTAAGGTCTATAACAAATCAAACCACAAAATCAAACTGAATCTATATATGAACTCAAAAGATGAAGTAAATCATGAAAACATCAAGAAGATAATAATGAACAAATACGAGCTTTCTTTAAAATCTCATTCTTTCCGTACATAAAAGTAAAGATAATGAACAAATAGTATCAAACAAATTTATTGATGAAACCAAAATCATCAAACTTGATAATAGTGAGAATCATTAGACTCATGGATGAACATGAAAAATGGGCAGAAGACAAGAGATCTTCTCAAGTTCGAAATAGTGAACATCAGGAAGATAATAATGGAATTAAGAACTTAAATCATCCACTCGTTGAAAATCCAAACATATCGCAAACTAAAGGTAGACCCAAATTAGGTGATAAAGGGAAAGGTAAAGCTTATGGCACTGGTAGACTACTTTCTTCGATCGGATCATCTTCGTCGAACAAAAAAAAAATCGTTCTGTTTGTCAAAACCCGAGACACGACAAAAGAAAAAAGCTTGGAGAAAGCAGACATAAAGCAACTGAAAATCGTTGAACCAGTAAGCGTTAACAAGTTTCTTCTTTCTTTTTGTTCTCTCCCACTCTGTTCATGTAATTGTTTTGGGTTTTTTCTGGGAAATATAATGTTATAGTGACTTCTGATTTGAAATTATAAAAATAATCTAACTTCATTTTGTTCTAAATTCGTAATTAAATCTCTGTAATCAAGCTAACTTTTGATTTGATATTTGTGCATGGATTTCTTTTTCCTATGTGATTGCCTCCTTTAAATAATTTTTCGATTTTTTTTAATTGGTAACACCACATAGATACCCAAATGTCTTTATATTTCATATATTGTTTAGATGTCTGATTTTCAGATGATATGAATTTGCTTTTTACAATGAGGAAATTCTGAATCTTATAATTTTAATTTTAAAAACTTTGCACCCTTGTCCCTTTTTGCGTGTTCTTTTATTATTATTTTTAAAATTTTGATATTCAGTTTCTTGCTTAATTTGATCCACATTTTTTTTATAACTAAAATCACTATTGGGGCTAAAAAAATATAATCGGTAGATATATGAATTTATCATCTACAGATTGTTAAAGTTCGCAAAATTGAAATTTTAAAAGTTTGCGTGAAATTCTTTTATAGGGAGACATCCACGATCGGTAAAGAAAATGTTCATCCACTACCAGTTGTGAAAGATGATCATGAATTACAAATTTTATAAGTTTGGAGATATTCGTTGTTTAGGGCTACAAATTCAATCGGTAGATAAGTGATTTTCTTTAACTACTGATTGTAAAAGATGAAATTACCCAAGTTTTATAAGTTTGGAGAAATTTGTTTTTGGGGCTACTTTGACAATTGTAGTTAATTTATTTTAGATTACTACCGATTATGAAAATTGAAATTTGGAAAATTTTCAATTTTGGGGTTTCTTAGAAGTCCTCATTTTATTTAATATTCTCCGTAGAAGGGAATCTTAGATAAACTTAGGTTCTTTATGATGTGTCGTTTGAACACCAGGGTCGGCGGGTTTTCCATGTTTCGCAAATTCCACCGATTATATCTCTATAAATATCAACATTGAGGGAGTAGATAATCAGAGCAATGTAGAAAATAGATAGAGAGAGAAAGAGACAGAGCAATAAACTTGTAGATCTGGTAATAACTTACTTCTTTTTGCCTCTCATCTTCTATTTTGAAATTCTTTTAGGCAGCTGAATTGATCTTATTGTTTATCAATTGTTGTTGATATTCAAAAGAGATTCTATACTGCTACTGCTTAAATCTTCTCATCAAAACACAACATGTAGTTTCTAAAACCTCTTTTGTTATCTCTGATTTGATCTGGTTTTCCTAATCTATAGTTTCTTTAATCTAATTTTTTTGATTTAAATTTTTTGTTTTGGTTGTTGAACTTCATCTTCTTCTTTAATACAAGTAAATATTCAACGATTTATAGTTTGATTACTTTGATTCAATGCTAACTCGTTCAAAAGTTTGTTAATCTTATAGATTTTGGATGACTATCGCTGTAATTCTTTTAACTCAGATTTGAAGTTGAAAGTGATAAATCGAAATCAGAAGAATCTAAATTATGAGATTATGAAACTGAGCAAAATCATTGAAATCACTGATTCATGTGAGAATCATTCATAAACGAGTAGATCGATTGGTTTTTGTTTGACTGTTGTGAAGCTCTCTTCCGAATGTTTGTACCTAAAATATGGTATTACTACGAAAATTTTCTCAACCGGACTTCTAGAAATATTTGGAACTTCAACTAAGTCTCAAAAATTATTGTAGCAAAATAGAGAGATTAAAAGGTTTTATGTGTTAATGAGACATTTACGAACCAATAGATGATTTTGTCAAAAAAAAAAAAAAAAAAAAAAAGTCTGGAAGGCTTCCAAAACAAAAAGGATTCCAAAATTTTCTCACTGCATACGAGAACCAAATTTGTTGTTCAAACAAAACTAAATCTTGAGTTATTCGAGGAATAGAATAATTTTACATACTCTTAAATCCATGAGAACATAAGGATTCAAAAACATAAAAGTTACCTGATACTTTCAATTTTTTTATCCTCTGTATACTTTGGCCACTATATCATGAGTACCAGAATCAATGTGTTTCTTAAACTTATCAAGTCTATGAAATTGGTCATTGTTATTACACAGGCAGCAGGTCTTGTTATTCTCTATCTTCCCCCATTCCTCAATGAGGAAGGCTCTTTCCTCCTCTCTCTATTTCACAATTGTCTTAAGTTTGTGTTTGTGATCAATACATTGCATCTTCCCCATTTCTACATCATACCACATAAGAAGAAAAAAAAGCAAATCAATTATCTTAAAACCCAATTTATTCTTCAGATGAAATAAATTTGTAAAAGTATTTCAGGATTCTTCGCCGAATCTTTACTTATATTATTACAGAGTGAATCTGTCGCTATCCTAATAACTGAAGTAACAACACAAAATCAGAGAAAAATTCCAAATTAGAATCACTTTCAACAAATTTCAAGTAATCTATCAAACATAGAAAAAGTTATACCATATTCAAAAAGGCAATATTATTTCAGGAATGATCAGATGAAAAAAAAAAGATCTGGAAAAAAAACAAATAAAAAAAATCTTTACTGATATTAAAAAAGAAGATGAAGTTCAAAAACCAAAAAAAAAATTGAAAAAAAAAATCAGATTAAAGAAACTGCAGATTAAGAAGTTTCACATTAACAATCAACCTCGAATTGACCAAATCACAGTAACAGTATGAAGCAAAACTGTAATTCTTAACTAATCTAAGCTCAATCAAAGAAAACATATTTTGCGATGTAATTGTTGCAGATGGGATATTTTATAGGGCACTAGTTATTTGATGTGTTTATTATTTGTGTTAAAACTAGATTATATGAAGTAGATTCAATATCATTACTACGGAGACGCTATGTTATCATTTACAAAGTCATCATCAGTTGATTCAAGTTTTTTATCTGAAGTTGAGACTCCTGAAATAATTTTCGTTTTCAGATTCTCGCATAACTTATTTATTTATTTAATTAATTTTCTTTTTAATGTCACTTAATCTTGAAAATAATATTACTCCCTTTGTTTCTGGAAAAGAGTTACTATTGCCTTTTCAATTTACCCTATTTTTAGGCTGAAATGAAAAATTGGAAGTATCTCTTTTTCTAGACTCGGAGGTAATACTATTCAGTGTATTGAAAATAATGTTATTATTTAGCCGAGAATCCTAAAAATAATGTTATGAGAATTTAGATTTTAAAATTAGGTTAAGATCACTTAATCGTGTAACATAAAATTATTTCAAGTACCCGTTTTGTTTTTACCATATAATTGTTATTTTTGTCATATTCGCAGGAAATGGGTAAACAAAAATCGAAAGTTCAAACTGAAAAGGGGGAAAATGCAGTGATGGTCAGAGGAAAGGTTGGAGATTTGTTGATCAAAATATAGAAGAGAAACGATAAGAAATGTTCAGTGTGAGGAATAAATATTGGGATATTTTTGAGATCAAGACTCATGCCACAAAAATATATTAAGGGATCAGTCATGTTTTACTAATTACAAGTTTTAATTTCATGTTTAAAGTCAATGGTCTCATTTTAAAAAAAATTTCTTTTAAGCAGGATGGCCTAAAAAAAGTTTTTCAATAAAATAACTGAGAACAAAGAAAATCATCCTAATACAGAGGATGACCATGGAGCAGGGTATGATGAGGGTAGTGTAGAGTATTAGGAAGTTTGAGACCTAAAAGTTCTTTATGATACAATCGTAATAACAACATTATGGACAGATGACTAGTTTTGACAATTCGAACTTTTTTATTTGATGTGTGCATATATGGGGATTGTCGATTATATGGTAATCGAATTCTAATTGAATTCTAAGGACAAAACTCTTTATTCATAAATTAGTGTTTGTTTGAGCTAGTTTAATTAGAAGGTAATTTTATTTTTTTAAATGACTGTAATAGCCATAGACTTTTCAATTCAGATACTTAGATCAATTATTTTGTAAAACATAATTTTAAGAAAATGAATTTATGTCAAGGAAATGTACATCTTCACTTTGAATTTTGGATATATACTATACAATGGCTGCAAACTGACGAGAAGGATAAATGATAAAAGAGCAAAACACATCTGAAGTGGTTGTTGTCTCCTTCTTGTTAACTCTATTAATTTGGAGAAAATAGGTTTAAATCGAGGATCTTCAAGTAAACACTGGTACTCATGTATATAGAAGCAGAGAGACTAGCGTCTCTGTTTTAGGGTTCACTTCCCATTTTTTGTCATACGGTTGTAAGCTTTCATGGTATTACCTTGTCCAAGTTCTCCACTCATCTACTAGTACAACTAAACAGTGAGAGCTTTACAAATTATAAGCAGAATAACAATTCCTCCATCGACACCTTTAACTCAAACTAGGGAAGGCAATCATGTTCAGATTTAGATCAACAAGAAAGGTTTTGACGAACTAACGAGTGCACCTATGAGAAGATGGATGATGATTCACGAAATAATTGAAGTTACTAGAGTAGCGATATAATCTACATATATACCACAATCCAAAGGTATCAGAGCATTTCTCAGTTGAACCCACTAAACTTTTGTATGTCTAGTTTAGTTTCAAAACTCGAAGGCGCTTGAAATGATTATTAGAGTCAACTTCGTTAGGTTAGACTAGGAACATAGAAATATTGATACTTGATCTTCTTACTCATGAAGAACCTTAAGAAGTATTGGCATCAACGAACACATCATTCTTCAGTTCGAGGTTAGTCACAACAGATTTCACTTGTTCCATTTCTGTCTTTGTTCTTTTAGGTCAGTATTTATTGAAAACATAAAATATGAAATAAAGTTTGTTTACTTGTCTTTAGTATTGGTAATTTGGTCATCATACTATGACTAAAGTACGAAGGAATGATCTATTAGTTTTCATATATAACTTGAGTATATGGAGTTACGAAGTATAGTTTATCTGTGGACTTCGTGAATCGATATTACACTAATTAGTAATTCGTTATTATTTAGTGTATTGAACGTCCAGATGAATTCAAACCTTTGAATTATATTTGAAAGAATTTTCATAAACATAGTTTAAAGAAGTAGACTTGCGAAACTTGTTTCGTAGTTAAAAGTTGAATTCAGGACAGATCTCATGACCGATCATAAGTATAAGACTGATCCGTGGTAAGGACCAATCCCAAGTGGAAAGCTCTGATCATGACAAAGTTAAATTCGTTTCAATGTTTTCGATATGATTGTTATCTTCGAGTTTTTGAAAACACCGAGATGTACACTGATTGAACTTGGAATCTTCATAAGATGTACACATAGTGACTTGAACATGTTCTAAACTCATATGTCTTGTTGTTCAATTATTTTCCTTTGATACTCATGGAAAGATCCTGAAATCGATTTTCAATATCTTTTTAGATATCGAGAAATATATGCTTACCATATCCCATAGGTTTGCATATCTCTAGTAACTATAAAAGTAAAGCATATGAAAGTATGCTAGCTAATATTAGTTGTCAACTATTAATGACATCGGTTTATGTGTTGGAATGCAATTGGTATTTGTCGAATTCGTAAATAATATTCTTTTCCTATCTTTAGGAATTTTTGGATTTGATTATACCTTTTTTTTAAACAAGTCTTGGTCATAACAGTATAAATAGTGCAGCTTGTATTCTTACAAACTCACCTCTTAGAAAACTACTTGATTGATAGAAGAGAGTAATCTAATTAAGTGAAATCTCTTGCATTGCATTGGTTTAAAGTCTTCTTTATGATCAAGAATTTTTTAATAGTACCATTGGTGGGAAACTAAATGGTATAGTTAGCTTAGTTTTCGATTAATTGATTTGATTCCTAATCGTGTAGTTATCCTAGATAGATCAAAAAAAATTATTCTATGGTCCTTCACTTTTCATATATAGCCACTCAAGTTTGTTTGAGGATTTACTATTACATCTCTAGTGATTCAATATCTGTAGACAGAAATTCCGATCAATCAACGTTAACAAATACCATTCTTTGTGTGTTGATCCTTAGTAGGAATTGAGTTGTTTGTGCAGCTGTTATATTGAAGATTGAGGACTTGAAGACCTTTATTTTTTTGGTTTCCGATTTTTGTGATTCTTCTTGCACACTTGATTATCTAGGATCCAAACAAGCAGTTTATTTTGATAGACTTAAGACTTGTTATAAAGATCGAACAAACTGTCTAGTTGTTTCTCCTTATAAAGTTGCTTGATTAGAGCTTGTTCAATAAGATTGATTATTTCGATAATCTTTATCTTAGTTTGATTTTTGACCAAAGGAGTTTATATTGAATAAACAGAAGATCCTTTAATGTATTTTATCTCTGACCAAAATCTTGATTTGGGAGATTGATAAGTGAGTTGGTTATTGAGACAAATTTAGTCCTTTATTGTTTAGAGTTACGATCTAAATAAATTGATATCAGAATTCTTCACTACAGGTGAAATGACTCAAGATAATGGATTCAGTCTTGAAATTCACGTGCGTAGACCATATTGGATGTAGGTACATGAATATTGAAGGAACTGAGTAATTAGGAGTAGTTTACTTAGTCTCAAGTATACGAGTTGCGGTAGTCGATTTGTATAAAGGATTAATTCTGAGAGTAATTGAAACTGGACTAGGTCTCGGGGGTTTTCTTCCAAGCATTTTTCCTCATTAACAAAATCGTATGTACCGTGCCATTACTTACTTTCCGCATTATAATTATTGTTATAGTTTTTTTTTTTATCGGTCAAATAGAAATTTCATTGAAAAAAGGCACTTAAGGGAGTATCTTAACCCAATGATTACAACCGAACAAAAAAGGGGAACCAAAAGGGGATTCGGCTACCCAAATAAAAACACAAAAAAATTACGAAGGCCGGTATAATGGATCCCATAAACAAATCACCATATTTGTCGTAAGGCCTAACATTCTTGTATTCGATTCGGCCCAAAAGAACGCTTGAAATTTGATATCTTTAATGAGGCTTGCCAAAGTTTTTTTTTTTTTGTTACCGAAGGTTCTTGCATTTCGCTCTTTCCAAATACACCACTATATAGCAACCGGGATGTTATTTTATATTCGACCAAGTCTTTCATCTCCCCAATTAAACTTCCAAGTCTTCATAGATGTAATGACATTGGGATCATATGACCATCCAAAGTGGCACCCTTTAATAAAGTAATCCAATTTAGTTTTATAATTATAATTAAGTAATTGCATTTGTACGTTATCCACTTTTTTTTTCTTTTTTATTTGGCTCATCATATGTTAATCCACTTGGCACAATCTCACAGATACTCAAGATTTTTTTCCATGTATATATACTTTCCTGAGTATGAAATTTTTATTTTCATAAATTCCTTTCTTATACGGTTTCTCTAAAATTCAATTTTTTTGTTCGCTGAATTCTTGGTTATGAATAATGCTTTTCGTTTTTCGAGTACGAATTTGTGCATACTCCTTAACGAGTGTGCACGTAACATCTTAATCGCAACCATTGATTTAATTTAGGGAGTTATGTAATGAGGGCCGAGATTCTAAACAGGGAGGACAATGGGGCCATCCGTTAACTAATTAATCAATCAAAATAATATGTTAAATATACAGTCTTTAGAAGAGTGTGAACAAATTTTTACTCGCACTTTTTAATCTTAAATATTTATGTTTTCACTAACCCACTAATCATCCGATAATGTATTCCACTTGAATCTTTTTACTCATTTTCTCTCCCTCTCCCTCTCTCTCCTCTCCGCTCTTTTTCTTTCTTATCCAAAAAAACCCTAGAATTTTTTTATTCATATCTTCAATGGCGGCCTACTCAGATCGTGAGTAGAAATTTAGGATCTCTTGGGGAAGGTAGATCAAGAGTAAGGGGTTCTTGAACTGATAAACTGATGGAATACACAGATGATTCAAAGGGTCTTTTCTTTTCTTTTCTTTTTTCCTTTTTTTCTCTCTGAGCAGCGATCTCAATCTGATTTTGTTAGGACTAGTTTCTCATCTCTTGTTTTAGGAGAGGGGTTTTATGTTTGAATGGTTCTTAGTTGGTTTAATGGGTTTCTTCTTCTTCTATTAAGTTTCTTTGTTCTTGATTTATAGATCTAGGATTTAAAGGCTTAAATTGTAATGACCCGTCCCTCCACTGATACTGTCCCCACTTAGCCACTGCGGTCATCCGGCAGTGTTGGGTTTTTAACGGGCATCGCTGCGGTCATCCGGCAGCAACTTCCCTGGAGGTCACCCATCCCTGGATTGCTCCCGCCCGAGCACGCTTAACTGCAGAGTTTTCTGCCAACTCTGGAGCCAATTGTGCTTAAAAGGCCTCGGTGTTAGGAAAGGACAAACCATTACTTATATTCCATTCGGCCAAACACTGCCGAATATCGGGGTATTATAATACCACCACCTTAAATTGGAGCCGTCCTCGGCTCCATAATATATCTGCAAGCCCATATCTCCGACGTTCCCTACCCCTCATGAGAAGCACCTGGACCAACCCCGTCCAGCGTACCTTCCCACCCTTGGCAGGTGACCCGTCGTCGGCTCTGATACCATTTGTAATGACCCGTCCCTCCACCGATACTGTTCCCACTTAGCCACTATGGTCATCCGGCGTGTGGGGTTTTCAACGGGCATCGCTGCGGTCATCCGGCAGCAACTTCCCTGTAGGTCACCCATCCCTGGATTGCTCCCGCTCGAGCACGCTTAACTGTAGAGTTTTCTGCCAACTCTGGAGCCAATTGTGCTAAAAAGGCCTCGGTGTTAGGAAAGGACAAACCATTACTTATATTCCATTCGGCCAACCACTGCTGAATATCGGGGTATTACATAAAAGGTTACAATGATTGAGCTGAGACCACCATGGATGCTTATCTAATCTTTTTGATGACATGGCCTTTTGGACTGTTTAAATCGAGGCTAAAATCTTCCGGATTTGCTTGTATTCTTGTCTGATTTCTATTGTGGTTTGGACATCTAGTTCGTAATATGCTTTATTATAACGTATTTTGTTTCTGATCTCTATCTTTCTTTCTCTTCTATTTATGTTCTCCCTTCTTCTTGGGTGATTCAAATCCCTGATTATTTCCCTCTTCTCTTGGTTTATCTGATGTGTGGTGTGATTTAATAACTCGAGGTTGTTATGGGAGCTAAAATCCCTTATTCTCCCTTTCTTCTATTGTTTAACCTGAAATCCTCTTCTTGATTTTTGCTCTCTGATCTTATCATTATGGATTGAGTGGTATTCTTCAGAATGAATGACTTTCCTCTTATTTATCTTATTTCCCATGTTTTCGGTCTTGGACAGGGTATGTACCCCTTAGATCAATAATATCTTGGTTTTGTCCCTTGACCTGTTTGATGAAAGGCTATGAATCTTCCTCTTGCGCTGGTCTATGCTCTGTTTAATATGGATATTTAAAGCTACCATGTTAGATATTCTTAATAAATCTGTTAAGTCTGTTAAGCCTAACCCGTTTCTTTGTCTATAATATGTGTTGGATGTGTGGTTTTAACATCTACTTGATGATGTTAGCTCATTTTGATTGAGTTGTTGTTCTTCTTCTTCCTTCTTATATGTTCTTTTTCTCTTTGCTTCTTCTCTTTTTCTTCTGTTGACTCCCGGTTATGTTTAATTCTCTCTAGTCTCCTTTATGCTTTTAATCCTAATTAAAATCAGTCGTGTGTTAGTTTATCAGTGGAGTTTCTTTAGTTTTGATTATTCGGTTTCTGGGTTTTTGTTTCCCCTTTCTAGTTTAAGCTTCTCTCTTTATAACCCAGTCTTTCTCTTTTCTTCCCAGTTTCCTGTTTTTCTGTCCTAATTCCCTAGTTTTATGCAGAGTCTTATGTTTTATTAGTCCTTTTTCTTCCTTACCCTTTGATGGTCTGTGTTAAATATGAATATTAATCATTAGTTCTAACCCCTGCTCCTCTGATTGAACCAACCTCCAGGTAAGTCCACTTAACTTACTGACGCCTACTTATATTTCATTTAAATCCCTTAGTCATTGTATTAGTGCTAGCAAGCTTTAATCCTCTTTGCCAAGTTGGTGTTGTGGTCAGGTTTGGAGTTACTTTTGTAGGGTGTTTTCTTTAAAGCTCAGCTCTTCTCCGCAAGTAACAAGAGTCAGGCCTATTTGCAGTCGGCTTGGGTTGGCTACCCAGGGGCCTATCTCTTCCTCTTTTTGCTTTTGTTACGGGTTCTTTTTCTGTAATCTAGATGACAACATTTCAAGTTCATTAACTTGGATTTACAAAAATCGTTAAGATCTCATTACGTTTCCAGTGATGGGATATCTAAATGCAAGATAGTATAGTAATAGTTATTGTTTACAATTGTGTTGAATTTAGGCCTTCGTTTTAAATCTCATGTTTTACTCTAACATATTTAATTTGGTCACCTTTTATATACCTTTCAGTGTTAGTTACTTTTATCGACTGTTTTCTATTTATTAGCTTTCTCTTTTAGTATGTATGGTGTATATTTAACATTAATGTGTAATTTTACTTATCTTTGTGTCTCTTCTTGGAATAGGAAATTGAATGCTCCTGTGAAACAACATGATGCTGAAATCAATTCTGGCTATGTTTTAGTTGGCTGTGTTTTTTCGAAGATGCAACCTTCACCAATCAAATCTTCGATCGTGGAAAAGACTAAACCGTCATCCTCAATCATTAAGAAGAAATCTCTTTCCTGTATAGGCCGTCATGACACTTTTATCAGACTTGTTCGTGATAGAAGGACTCAGGAATCCATCTTGATAGTTTTATCTCAAGCAACGATGCTCAATCTTCACAACTTGTTTGTGAATCCTTACATACTGCCAGTTTTAGAAGACTACTCATTGGGTACCGATGGAGAATGCATGCTTCCTAGACTTCTGAAGAATTACACATGTTTTGTTTATCTTTACAATTTTAGTTTTAGGACCTTATTTAGGACTTATCGCGTTGTGCTCTTTTCCTTGGTCAAGGTTTTCTCCCTTTGGTTTTGGGTTTTCTTTGACAAGGTTTTTAACGAGGCAACATATGCGTGTCCAACACCTTTTGGTGGTTTTATCTTTTACTTCCTACTGTTTACCTTTAACTTTTCTTGTAATATTTTTGATTTGTATGCCTCTGTGGTTGTAACTACGGCCGCTAACGCCATAAGTTAGTCCTTTAACGCAATGCCTTATTCACAAAAAAAAAAAAAAAAAAAAAAAAAGAGAAGATATTTATGTTTTTTCTGTTTGGCTCATGTTCCATATTTAGTCTGACGTCTCACCTATTGCTTGTAGTCGTTTCTCCTAAGCTAAACTTGACATTTAGTTTTCAGAATGATACATACAAAAATTCCATGACTAGCAGCGAGTCAAACAGTTTTCCAAACTTTTATTTATTAGTAATTTTCCTTTGTAGCTTATTTTTAACCGTACTTGACTCAGCCGTTAAACACATACCAGTATTGGTCTTTCAAACCAAGCATCACTCATCTCTTACTTGTTTGACTCTTCTAATCCACAACATTGGGTATGCAAATTCTTTGATTAACAAGTAATAAGAGGAGTAAAGCACACGAATATTTGCTATTCTAGGTAAAGGTACAGAAATAGTTGAATTCGTCAACAAGGTAACAACCATGTGCGAGTCACGACTCAGTTGACCCGCTGAGTTACCGGTTTAATTTCTTTCCAAATATACCCTCCCTAGTCATGTATAGTCTCTGGTCGAGTTAGGGATTAGTAGTTAGGTTAAGTTTTAGTAATGGCTTTGTAATTCGATCTCTTTTCTGGATAGATAAAGGTAGATTTTGTTCTGAATTTGGGTATTATCTAAATCAATTTCCGTTGTTCTTCCTCCTCCCACTTGTAGTAGAAATGGAAACTGTATGTACTTCGATTGAAAGTTTGTAAACTAAAAAGATCTCTCACCACTGTCTTAGTGAGATTTTATTTCGTCATTAGTTACTCCAGTAGATTCTTAAACATTGATTTGTTCTTCATTAGGTCACTTGTGTGGATGTTGTAGTATACAACGAATTTTTGAATTTGGAATTTGCGTTGAAGAGTACCTCAAATGACCCCTTTTGGTTTGAAAGATTTTTCCTACTTAGAGATTGATAGCAACGGCTTGGTCTACATCCGATTTTTTTTTTTTTTGGCAATGGTATGTTGTGGTGTGTTGTTAATTGAAAAGCATGTAGGTAACCTGTTTGATAATATGCTTCCGAGATTTGAAAAATCTCCAAGTCTACTAAAATGATTCAAGTTTTTTTCACTGTAATTTCTTTCTTTTTATTGAAACCAATGACCACGCATTCAATGTGAGTATGGTGTCTTGGTTACATAGAAATGTTTCATACTAATTTTCTAAGAACTTTAGGATATCTCATTTAAGGCTAACTTCAGTTTCATTTCCATGTAATGATTCATACTAATTATCTAACTTCTTGCTTTATGGTAGTACGACAAAATGAGTATGTTGAATCTTGCATGTTGATAAATTGGATAGCTTCATGTATCGAACTGTAAGCCTTTTCTTTTAACTATTTTTACACATATTGAGTGAGTTTTTGTTTTGCGACTGTGGAAGGACTTGGTTTTTCCTTTTAAATGTATGTGTTATTCATATGGAGCTTTGGGTTGTCAGGTGTGTCACCTAACTGTGATAGTCTGTGCAAAATGCACGGGGTTGCCGTTGTTTCG
This sequence comes from Papaver atlanticum, assembly GCA_023531105.1. Lineage (NCBI taxonomy): Eukaryota > Viridiplantae > Streptophyta > Magnoliopsida > Ranunculales > Papaveraceae > Papaver > Papaver atlanticum. The sequence continues at coordinate 1,018,987 of JAJJMB010018262.1, read as the reverse complement.
AAAGAATATTCAGGTATATATATATCTCAGTGAATGTTGAGTCTTTACATATATGTTTAGTATGCTGGATGTAGAAACAAAAAAATGAAAAATCATGAAATGTTTTCTCTTTTGGAGACTTGTTAGGTATTTTGACTGAACTGTTTACTTTAACATTTGGAAAGACTGATGTTTCTTGCAGGTTGTTTGATACATTTATAATTTAGAGTCTAAAATTTAGTCATTAATCGATCTCTAGAGCCTGAGGAAGTTGAATCTTAAATTTATAGCTGCACGTTGACATAATCTCATTGTCTGTAAACAAGTCCCCTGTACAGATGAAGCTGTGGTTTTATTGAATCTTTGTCTCTTTTCGGGTTCACGAATCCCTACTAGCCAGTGCAGCGACTTTTTCATTTGTATAACTATAATTTTAGTTTCGAATGAGTATATGTATCGGTTTTTGGTGGCCCTTCATCTACCCTTTGTGTTTATGTATACATTCTATGTTAAATTTATTTTCAGTAGTATAAGTAGTGTATTGATTATATATAGAAAAAATATCAGTCTTCTTCATTTGCGTATGACTCATTTGGTTCTTGAACTTCGGAAATGAGCTATACCTAAATAAATAGCTATCCAGGACACCAGTATTGAGAAACCAGGCTTTCTTGGGCATATTTTCTGCCGCGAAGTTCACTTTAACAAGGAAAGCAGTGCATCTTGTGTTTCATATGGTCCTATAAAATAAATTGGGTAACTCGATAGCACAGTCGTGTAAATTTAATGAGTACGTTATTTTTGAAGGCACTATAAATTATGACGGGTAACTCACTTTGATGGTAGTATAAATTAAACTAGGTACCCATACCAGTCTGTAGCATAATTTTTTTGGGGTACATTGTTTTAAGTTCCAACGGAATTGGTTTTGTGCTTGCGGTATATTTCCTTCACAGAGGGTTTTATGAAGTCTGTTCAGCTTTGTTATACCTGTTGATCTTTGTGTTTGCCTATAATAGGGTGTTTTTTGAAGTCTGTTCTGTGTTTTATTTTATTTTCTATACATTAATCTTGGACCTCTAAGGTAGTAACTGATTTCTGGTTGACATGATGTAGCTGGTGGTTGTTTAGATTTAGGGGCGGTGAGTGCACTTGGAAGCCCTTCATTTAGACGACCAAGCGGACTAGTTTGACGTTGCACGTTAAATTCTCCTTGAGTCTGGTCCAATCTTCTAGTAATTGAAGTTGACAGACTACTTATGGAGGTACTTTCTGAAGCCTTTGCTGTTTGAGATTTTAGGCTCTTTGATTTCAGTTTAGTTAAAATTTGAGTAAGTTGGTCAATTACGTTTCTGCACTTATTTTACGGACTCTCATAGATTGTCTTCTGTTTGCAGGATTTGTTCGTTGTGCGCTCATCGATCGCCACTGACTTATGAAGGTAATTTAATGATGGTGTGGAGTTGGATAGTGGAGCCATGTCTTAACTGGCCTTTTGCATTAGCAGGTACTAAGATGCATGTCTTAACTATGGTACCGAATGAAATTGTTAGTCCTTGAGGTGAATGAAATTGTATTTCAGTTGATTCTAAGTGAATCTCTATCATTCAAAGTAAATGGTTATGTTCAATTTGACAACGTTACTAACCATAGCCCTTTTCCTACTTAGATGCCTCTCAAATGAATCATCTAACAGTGAAGGAATTGCTTTGGAAGTTCCTAATGTGTATAAGTAAGTAGGTTTTGTTTTACAAGTGTTTACTTTTACAATTTGCTATGTAGATTGTGATTTCTTGAAATGAATACCGAGTTTTTATGATCGGATGGAAGAGTTTTTGGTTGTGAAAGCTCGGAATCCTTATGAAATTATTATTGGTTTAGGACTGAACTCTGTCGATCCAGTGATGCAAAGATCTAGCCTGGTAGGGGTATTAGATTTATCAGGAGGGAGTCTCAGGTACATAATTGAATGTGACTTGTTTTGTGTAGCACTTTTATGTTGAACACTTGAATCCCGTCTTACTTTTGTTGATTGTTCGCAGGACATTGCTGCCGAAGCAGTAAAGAAGAGGCATTGTGCTACTAAGAAGCCTTAATTTAGGTCAATTGTTAGTGCTACTTTGGAGGTGATCCAGAAGAGAAGAACCTAGAAGGAAGAAGTTAGAGTGCAGGTCATGAGGCCGCTCTTTGGTTTCGTGATGTGTTTTCTGTTCATTGATTAATCAGCATAGTCTCTATAGATGTTCATTGATGGAGTTTCTTCTTACTGATTTTGAATTTTAATTGCGTATCCCTCAGAGTCTTCAGTGTCTCGGAAATTGATTAAGGGTGTGACTTAAATACAATTCTATCTACCATATATTTGAACTTTAAGTATGACAATTATCATTTATATACCTGACAATTTACGTTTCTTGCATACCATGGGTTTAAGCATTTGTATGAGATGGCAGCATTTCCTTCGACTGTTTTAATTTTTACAGTTTTGGAGCCATCACTGGTTGGTACTAACAACTGTTCTTATTTTAACCTAACCAGAATACTGTATAGGAGGGTATTTTTGGGATAAATCGTTTTCGATAACTCACTGGGTCACACTGAGTCAGACTCGCACATGGTTGATACCTTGTTGCAGAGTTTGACTATTAGTGTACCTTTTCACAAAATACCGAATTTCAGTGTGCTTTGCTCTAATAAGAGAACGGCTGATATGCTTAACAATAATGCGTACGATGAGTCAGCTTGTGCCGAAGATGCTGTCTGTCCAGTTGCAGAGTTTAGGCTGATCCCTTAAACCGAGACCAGAAATCTGCGTCGAGTTAATATTTTTTCTTGCGATAAGAATTACAACACCCATTTTTATGGAACTTCGGTTCTGAGTTTTGAACTCTGTGTCATTGATTTAGAATTTTTTTCCAGATCCGGAACAGAAGAAGGTAGTGAAAAATGCCAAAAACGTTTGAAATAAAAATAAATAAATAGAGAGAGGTAGAAAATCTATGAAAGGAAATTACTGGAATCTAAAGATGGGTTGCTTTCGAACTACGAAAGCAGCTAATTCGGGTCCGACTTGTGTGAATAATTTGATAACTTTTTTTTATTTTTTATTTTAAATTATTAGAAATGAAAAGAGAAAACAATCTGGCCCCAGAGTCCAGACTCGTTACATCCCAAAACCTTCAATTGCCATCTACGATCACCTTCCAACTGATCAACCATAATTATCGAGTCTTCGTCTTTTCCACTCTTTTTAGCCTTTGTTCTTTCGATGTGTTCAGTCCACACTAACCAAATGATTGCAAAATGGCATAATAAGCCTAATTAGCTTGCCTTTCTTCTTGCCAATGTTGGTTGAACACTGCTCTAGCTGCTGCACCAACGTTAGTTTGTGTATCCAGTTTTCAGTGAAACTAGAAACAAAATAATCCAGACTTGTAATGAGATATTACAAGAAATTAGTAAATGATCAACACCTTCATGATTGTTGCATAGGCAGCACAACGTTGAAGTAATTCCGTTCAGATTGTCGATTGTAGGGATAGCATTTTGAACAACCAAACCAAGCAAAAAGTTTCACCGTAAGAGATACAAATTTTATATGCACTTGTAAGGAATGTGCAGACATTGTGTTGTTGATTCGTTGTCCATAAGTAACTTCTCTTGACAATAGATTCTGAACTTAACTTGCAGAATAAAGTATCTTCGTCATCTGACAGTGTAGGAGGAGTACCCAACATCTGCGGTAGGCTTTGAAATTCAGCAGTAATCCGTGGAGTTTTCTGTTGCCTAAATTGAATTGTCCACCTGCCATTTTCATTTCAACTCCTCTACTTTTGCAGATTTGTTTGCAGCCGCATGCCTGGTGAGAAATAAAGAAAGGCATCTCCACACCAAGTATCAAACCAAAATTTCACTGATTTGCCGTTTTCTTACTTGACTTGTGCAGTTCCTTTTTATGACCCATTTTTCTTTTTGTACGCTTTTCCAGAATCCTCTTCCATGAGGGAGAGTGATCTCTTTTTCCCAAAAATCATTCTCTAGCTCCATTTTGCAAGGAGATTTGTTGGTTATCCTAAGATTTCTCAAGCCCACGCCTCCTAGCTCTCTAGGTCTACAAAGTCTCACCCAACCTATCCAGTCAATCTTCTTCTTCTCATGTGTGGCTCCCCATGTAAAGTCTCTCATTAGTTTGATTAGCTTCTTCTTGCAAGTGCGCGATTAAACAACGCAACCCTGGTACACAAACTTGGCACTCCTCATGAGCATGATAAAGAGAACAAACTAACTAAATAGAAAAGATATACTAAAGTAAGGCAGATTGCAACAGATATTCAATAGTTGGTCGAATTATTGAATGGATAAAGCAATCCTAACTTAATCTACTTGGCAGTACATATAGAATTTGCTCGAATGGATTAAAAGACAAAAATAGTAGAAACATGAGGAACTGAAAATGTCATAGTGAAGAATGCAGAGCAGACATCCCTAGTTACAAAAGGAATCCACCCAATCAAACAAGCTCTTAAATTTTCTGTGCGAATTACTGGTATTCAGAATCTCAACTTGGTCATGTCGAGCCATAACAGCACAAATGTAGAATGGGACAATGAAATTGGCAGGAGTGATGAAATCACACATGCATGCTACCTTATACAATGATATATTCACAATGTTACAAACTGTACACGAATACAATCATTACGCAATACTACACAGATACAACAATCCTAAACTAAAATTGGGGAAAGAGTTCCTGCCACTTCAATTTCATTCTATAAACATTAAAAAATGGTAAAAAAAAACCTAAACTTAATTTTGCACTCAAAGCCCATTCCATTTCAATTGTGTTTCATTTCATAAATCAATGACAAAATTTTCACATACTTCAGGCTCAGTTATTCGTCTGTCTACTACTACATGAAATAACCCACACAGATACTAAGCTCTCATGTGCTAAAAACAAGAGACCAACATCCCTCTTACAGCAGTTGCTGGGGCAACATATTTTTTACACGCAAGCAAGAAGATAAAGATCAATCATCAATAAAGAAAGAGATCCAACATCTAAAAACTCAGAAACATTTTTAAGCAGTTAACACATGGTAAACTATTAACCTTTGAATACAAAATTAGCCTCAACCACTACACTAGAGCACATTATGGTTGACAAAATTCTCTTACAGAGTTCATAATCGAATCCACAACACTACCAGGGGCCCCAAGAAACGAGTTCTTCCCCTTTTCTTCTCTTCTCCTTCTCTGTGTCCGCTGATGTCACAATGCTGCCTTGTTCTAGTAAGAAAACCGAGGATCACTGACCCATGTCACAATTTTCCTGATCTTCGAACTGCCCGGATCAAATGGAAAATTTGACTCCCATGTTCTCAGCTCCCATCCTTGCAATAACTGTAATTCTTCATGCCTTGTTCTGAGGGTTCAAGATCTCAATGAGCTTCACTAGGTCATTTGGATCCATCTTGTCACTGACCTGCAATTATAGATTCACAAATCATTTAGTAATTGATACCAATAAGAGACCCGCAAACATTAACCATCATCAGATCCATTACAAAGGACTGTGTCTGAATCAAAGCTTTTTGATATCAACATCAAATCAAAAATATTCCTGGAATAAGTCCCACAAACGCATCATTGAGGGTTTTCCCAAAATCTAGGCCGATAATAGTGTCATTCAAAACTCAACCTTTTTGATAGTGCTCCAAGGACCTACCATGTGAATCCATCATGAAAATAACTATCGTGCCGCACATCCCACTATCTGAGCTAAGGTTTAACCTTACCATTTCTTTTCACATGAAAAATAAAAGTGTTATGCTATCTTTCCAACATTCAATCGTTTATTTCCAGTAATACATTCTATTAATGGTGTAATTATGAGGGCCTAGAGTTTCTCCATCCTTTGAACGATGTAATCCTACTTCTCACATCTCCATCAAAGAGTTCAAAGTTTGAGAACCATTAATATGGGATTAGATATTTAGTTATAAGTTAATTGTGTTTCGTATTCGATCATTGCATTGCAAACGGATGAACGATGAGAGAGCTTAAAAGAAACTTACTGCATTCTACAAATTCGGTAAAAGATTAACACTGCAAAGGGTCAATAAGCTTACTCTGCCTTCAGGGTTGTCTTTCATCCTCTCTAAAACTCTTTCAACTGCAAGTTTCCAGTTGTCCCCCCTAAAGCTGCTATCAAATGCGGAACCTACATTAACAGCCGCTTGCTGCCACCCTTTAAGTGAAACGTCCTCCTTGGAGCATTTTATTTTCCTATCAAATTCTAAACATCAACAAAAACAATGATTCATTAAAGAAAAAAATTCATACAACCCAACAATCCAAGCTTTGGTCTTAGCATCTTACCAAACAACATCTTGGTTCAAAATTATACATCTTATACTAGTCCACAATTCATCAATTATACCCTAAACACATTCACTAATCTAAGAATTAAGCAAATTATGAATCATATAAACTGAGTTGAATTGAATCGAGTACCTGTCTCCTTGTTCACTGTGTTCAGTGAAATCAAGGCTCCATTGAGTAACCCTTCGCGTAGCAGCCTACCCACCAGTGGAAGATGCCCTAAGTAGATTCAAAGTGGCAGCAGATTGACAATATGCCCTAATCAATCTTTGGGGAACAGGGGTTCTTGATTTGGAATCAAAAGCATCACCATTAACATTATCTCCCCTGTAACTTGGTAATTTCACTCCATCCTTTTCTTCCATATTGTCTGATCTGGGTTTAGCAAATTGACCTGCCATTCTTCCAACCTAAAAATCTAAATCAAAATTCTCCTTCATTAGCTAATCAAAATCAAAATTTTCAAAATCCCCACAATTCTAAATAAAAAATTAAACAAACCCAGAATCTCAAATCAGAAATTAAACAAATTAAAACGATCTGAGTTAATGTTTGAAAGAATGTATACCTTGACGATTGACATTTGACCACCAAACATCATAACAGCAGACATCTGAAGAAGGATACGGAAAGTATTAAACTCCTTGAAGCTCCCTGAGGCTCTCAGCACAATCACCACCTTGAAGTAAGAAAGCTTTACCCATGGCAGCTTCAGCAATACGTTCTTCTAAATGTCTAGCTTCACCAGCAAAAACAATTGTTGGGAAAGAATCAATAGTTTTAAGAACAGATTCAAGGGGGAAGAACACATTTCTTGGGGCCCCTGGTAGTGAATACATAATTATTTAAGGGGTGCACAAAAAATAAACCAAGTCAAATAGTTAGACACGTCAGCATATAACTAGTCAACGCGAGGCAACGTCTGGTCCAAGTACTAAACACAAAGGCAGGACAAATGTAAGACCAAACCTAGCGTTTGGTCAAAACATGAGTACCAAAAACCAAATAACCAACATTTTAAAGAAAAATCCAGAAAAATGCAGCAATCTTTTACAGCAAACCCGAATCTGCTAGATATATATCCAATTATCCATCCATAATTGGCAGTTACGATGATTGCTCAGTCTGTAAACCTAATAAATCATTTACAACTGACTGATTCTTATTGAGTTTCGTACCTAAACAATAACTACTTGGAAACCAAAAACTTAACAGTTTTGTCTGTCCTTAACTTTCTCCAAGAACCCGTAACATAATTGCAACAGAGATACAAAAACTTCAAATCAAATTTCAGTAAGCGCAAACAACTTATCTAGTCAACACCCAGAACCATGTTTTGGTTTAAACATTCATTTAACACCACCAAAATAAACATCAATATTGTGGTGTTCACCAACACCAAATGATTCAGGTCATATTTTAACCCCCAAGTGAGATAACAAAGAACCTAAAAAATTAACCAAAGTGACGAGCACAAACAAATTTCACTCTCTAGTCAATGAACTGAAACCCCATGTGTATACAACATTATATATACAGATAAAACTTGGATATCTCATTATGTCAGCATTGGCTGAGTGTAATTATGTCTTGTTGTATATATAAAAAGATTATGTTTTATGTTGATAGGAAAAAGAGATAGCAAAAATACAATACGACAAATTTAGCAAGCTTATTCAACAGATACATGAGATGGTCCTGCATGATTACATAAATATAATATGCATGTCTAGCAATAGATTTTGAATAGACCGAGAAGTGAGAGCAGATGTAAATGTGTAACACCCATGTATCATCTAACTAAACCTACAATTTGTACTCCAAACAGCACAAGACAAATGAGGCGTTAAAATACTAACAAGTTGGCTATCTTACCTCTTTGGTTGGCGGCTTCTATATTCCTCTAGCCCATCGCACCACCCAGTTCACACAAAATCTTCCAAGTGCCTTGGAACTCTTCGTTGCCTGCATAAGAGTTATCCCAACGATTTAATAAGAATCACATATCAATATAAGATTTGCCACCTGACTACTTAAGCCCACAAACAAAAAAGAAGTGACTGCATAGATTCAACAATCAAACTGTAAAAGCACTACATTGTTTGGGAAAGAAAATTGTTACCAGAAAAATAGTATCCTTGAAATGAAGAATTTCTCCGAGGGGAGCATTGGTTGATCCAAATCCTGATCTCATAGTACTTCTACCACCACCACCATGACACCATCACTCTGTTTAACCCCAAAATTCTTAAACGACCTATTTTGTCTTTCATGTTGGTCTTTGAAATAGGAATTCTGCCTTCTTATGACCCCTGGAAGAAGAACCACATCATCAGGAATTGTCCTCTTCTTCTTCTCTGGTCTAACATTTTCAGCGGTCCCATTTTTGATAGATTTGGTAAATGACCCACATCCTTGCATTCCACATCCAATCTGAATCTGTGTCCAACATCCTATTGACATTGAGAAGAAAATTTTGTTATGCTCTGTGGTTCAAGATCCCTCGATATACCATTGTTTTAAGAGGAAGTTCCTGACTCTTAGTTTGTCTCTGACATTCATCTTCTCCTGTACTTCATTACCTCCGAGACTCCGTAATCTTCCATCAGGTACATAAACAAGTTCTGGTTTAACTTGTTCAATTTCAATCTCCTTTTCCTTTCTGCATCTCATCTGGCTGCATTTTTCTCTCCAATAAAATCAGCAATGAATGGTAAGATATCTTCCAGAAGTTCCTTGTATTTGATACTCCACAACTTTTCCTCCTTTGTATTTCTTTTATTGCACGTTCATCTTTGTCCTTCAACGACTTTGTCCTGCCTCCAGAGACTTCTGCGAAGCTAAACGATCATCCAATATTACTGGCGAGTTTGCAAGAATTTATGTCACTAGCTAACATACAGAAAGAAAGAAAAGAATTTGACAGTCCGAAAGACAGATATACCGCATATATAAAAAGTTGGCATCTTCCAGTTTTAATTTATGCCCCTTCTAGTATAGATCTCTTTTGCATTTATAAAACTTGAATTTTTACAGCAAACCTCAACTCGACTTTTCTGTATAGCTACATATTCTGTTTGCGTGTATTTTTCCTCTGAAACAATAAAAATGTAGAGAAATGCGGCAATCTTCTACAGCAAACCCGAACTCCACCTATTTGTACAGCAAGTAGCAACATTTTCTTATGAAATTTATTGGATATGCTAATCTCCTAGATATATATCCAATTCTCCATCCATAATTGGCATGAAAGTTACGATGATTGCTCAGTCTGTAAACCTAATAAATCACTTACAACTGACTGATTCTTATCGAATTTCATCCCTAAACAATAACTACTTGTAAACCAAAAACTTAACAGTTTTGTCTGTCTTTAACTTTCTCCAAGAACCCGAAACATAATTGCAACAGAGATACAAAAGCTCCAAATCAAATTTCAGTATGTGCAACGCAAACAAGAACTATCTAATCAACACTCAGAAGTCAGAACTCTGTTTTGGTTTAAACATTTATCTAACACCACCAAAATAAACGTTCACCAAAACCAAATGATTCAAGTCATATTTTAAGCCCTAACTGAGCTAATAAAGAAGCTAAAAAATTAGTCAAAATTGACGAGCACAAACAAATTTCACTCTCTACTCAAATGAACTGAAACTCCATGAGTATGCAACATTATTTATACAGATGAAACTTGGATATCTCATTATATAAAAAGATTATGTTTTTATGTTGATAAGAAAAAGAGGTAGCAAAAATACAATACGATAAATTTAGCAAGCTTATTCCTTATTTAACAGATACATGAGGTGATCCAGCATGACTATATAAATACAACATGCATGTTCAGCGAGATATTTTGAATAGACTGAGAACAAATGAAAATGTGTAACACCCATGTATTATCTAACTAAACCTACAATTTGAACTCCAAACAACACAAGACAAATGAGGGGTTAAAATACTAATGTTGGCAATCTTACCTCTTAGGTTGGCTTGCTATCTTCCTCTAGTCCATCGCGCCACCAAGTTTCAGCGTACAAAATCTTCCAAGTGCCATGGGAACTCTTCAGTTTTTCCTGCATTAGAGTTATCCCAATGATTTAATCAGAATCACATATCAAAAATTTTGCCACTTGACTATATCAGAATCGCCCACAAATGATTTTTTTTGTCCTTCACAAACGAAAAAAGAAGATACTGCATGGATTTAACAATCAAACTGTAAAAGCACTAGATTGGTTGGGCAAGAAAATTGTTACCAGAAAAATAGCATCCTTGAAATGAAGAATTCCTCCGAGGGGAGCATTGGTTGATCCAAACCTGATCTCATAGTACTTCTACCACCACCACCATGACACCATCCCTCCTTTTAACCCCAGAATTCTTAAACGACTTAAATTGTCTTTCAGGTTGGTCTTCAAAATAGGAATTTTGCCTTTTTATGACCCCTGGAAGAAGGACCCTCATTATCAGTAATTGTCTTCTTCTTCTTTAGTCCAACATTTTTACTGGTCCCATTTTTGATAGACTTGGCAAATGACCCAGTTCCTTGCATTCCGCATCCAATCTGAATCTCAGAGTTTATCTTCAGCATTCTATTGACATTGAGATGACAAATTTGTGGCATATTTTGTTGCAGAATATGCTCTGTGGTTCAAGATATTGTTTTAAGAGGAATTTCCTGAGTCTTAGTTTGTCTCTGGCTTCTCATGTACTTCAATACCTTCGAGACTCTGTAATCTTCCATCAGGAACATAAAACAACTTCTGCTTTATGGTTCAACTTATTCGATTTCAATTTTTCTTCTATTTGCGTCTCATCTGGCAGCATTTTTCTCTTTTTTCCAGGGTTTCTCCAATAAGATCAGCAATGAATTGTAGGATATCTTCCAGAAGTTCCTAGTATTCCAGAACTATTCCTCGTTCGTCTTTCTTTTATTGCAGGTTCATCTTTGTCCTACCAGCACATTTAAAAACGGAAATATCATCATGCTGTTTAATTTCTAAAGGGTTGTTGTTTTCTCCACCACATTCCCATACAAAACCACCACCACCACCACCACCACCACTTTCCAACTTACAACACTCCATTGCAGTGTTTCTTTGTTGCCGCCATTAATTGATTGATGAAGTTAGAAATCAAAAAACCTAATTCCGCCTCTCTCAATCTCTGTGTCTCTCACTCTCCGGTGGTGGAAATCGAAATGAAACCCTTGATTTTGACAGTGTAGTAACCGAGAGAGTAAACTAATAGACAGAGACACAAAGTGGGTGCAGGTGGATCCCACAAAACCAGCCCCCCTCTCGATTCTGGTGGTGGGACTTAAGTGGACCCCACCCCGCCCATTTGTATATCGGTTTTTTTCATTGTTTTTTTTCTTTATCTGTTTAGAATTGTTGAAATGAAAATCAACCGAACTCATTTCATTTTCCACTCCCATCATGGAAGGTGTCACACCCGCAAATGACCCTCACAAATTTTGCGCAACTGTAGCCCGGAAATACAGTGGTTCAGTGATCTCTTATCACCCATTCGTATTTCAGCCTTATAAGTTTGCACCTATACAAACAGCCAACTCTACCTTGAGTATGCAACGGAAGACTTACTTAGATTTTCTCTTCACCAACAATGTAGCCCATACTACAAAGGGGTTAGTTCCATGATTATGCTTCACAGAATTAGGGAGTATTATCAAATCAACAGAATACCAAGACCAACATGTAAGCCAACAAACTCTCTTTTATTAGCTTAAGGGGAAGATACAAAACTCATCCCACCAATGGACTTACACTTATTCTCTAAGCCTAATAAAGAATTCACTCTCTACTGCAATGTGGTTCCTCAACACTTGAACTATTGAACAACTCTCATCTGCAAGGGTTCTCTGGCTATTTATAATGCCAAGAACCAGGGCCAATCCGTATGCAACTCTGTTGCACGCCCTATGAACAGCCATTTGTCAATAGGCAGTTTCCTAACCGCCACAGTTCACTTTTTAACTGCTAACTTTAATGTTGGCGTGTAGAATGGCGCCACACTTGTCCCAGATGGTTAGGCTATGCCAAACTCGGTTATAAAGCCACTTTATAACCGTCTCTAATTTTCTCTTTCACTTTGGCATGCGTGTGATGCACACACACTCGCAACTGACAGCTTGAACTCAAATCCGATAATCATTATGCATCACTGAACTTTGGCCCGTGCCAATGTTCGACAATGATTGTGCTTTACTCAACTTTGGCCTCTGCCAAGTCTTCGGCAATGGTTGCGCTTCATTCACTTGCACTTCTGCCAAGTATCTGGCAATGGTTGCGCTTCATTCATCCATATCATACACTTAGCTTATTTAGATGCCAACACCCAAATATCATGCCAACTGAGTCTTGACTTGCTTAGTTCAACTTCATGCTTCATATGCATCCTTTTTGGCGAGCAATAATTACCAATGGCGCATTTGGCAATGCCATTGTTGCATATGCATTGTCCAAGCCTTGGCCAGTGCTTGGAACGATGCCAAAGTCATCTCATGACTTTGCATTTCATCCTTTACTCCTTCCTTGAGCTGGGCTAACTCTGAATAAGGATATGCAACACTATCGCGTCGTATTGCATTTGCTAAGTAGCCTTTCTTGTCTCAGCCATGTTGACGCTACATCGTCGGACTATGCAGCTCCATCTTCCAGGCTACAATTTCAGTATAGCGCAACTGTTGTTCTTAACTGTTGCGTCATGTCATAGACCTCCCCCACCCAATCCGTTCAACGTCCTCGTTGAATGCAATATCAGTTCATCCTCTACTGAACTTCGCCTGGCCTTGTACGCATCTGAGCCACTCTCAGAAATCAACAACTTTGTTTGTCCCTTAACCTTACCAAAACTTCTCTGCCTAGTACTTTACGCCGCAACTTAGTTTGTTTGCCTTGCCATTAATCCTATGAATTCCAGCTTCACTGTCGCATCGTCGACTATGCTTCAACTCTACTTTATTCACATCTTAACACCCAAAATGTTCTTGCGATCTGTTGCTATGCACTTTAAGAACTTCCCTGAAATTCAGCAGTATTTGCTAGCTACTTCTAAGCCAACTTTCCACATCTGAGTACATCCGCATCACAAATCTTTTCTCCATCCATCCCTTGCTTAAATGTACACGCCAAACAACCAACATATCACTCTGATATGCATAACTTAGCTTACTGCCTTCAATTCCGACTGACATTGCACTCTTGCAATTCAACAGGCCTTACTATAAACTAAGTGTTCTTCAATCACTTTGCAACACTCTTGTGCAAATTCGACTAAAATGCATGACATTAGCCATGACTTAGGATACCCGGGACATCCCACCGTCTCTTTAGACCAGGTTCTTCTTCACGCGCCTTTGAAACTAACAAGGCCTAACCTGTTCTTCCAAACTGCTACGCTTTAATGTATAGGAAAAACAGCATCATGTTCATCCTAACTAAGAGTTACTTTTAACTCATATGCTTGATGGACTTACATCTTCATTCTTGCTGCGGTTCTCCATGCTATCGCTGCCAAATACTGTCGCACTTCTACGTAACTTTTTTTAGAGCACTGCTCGGTCGAACTCGCAAGTGTTGCTATCTCAAGCTTGTTTGTCAAGTTTAGTTGCCAAAACTATAAGTATTGATTTCTAGTCTACTTATAGCTAAGTCTCAGTTTAGGATAGTAAGTGTAGTTGAGCTTTAGACTCCACGGCGTTCATCGATTGAAGACGAAGAACAACTCAAGGAACTTGTGGAACTTCATCAACAAAAGGTATGTGGAGACTTGAACTTATCTATCACTCAAAAGTCTATCTATTCTATCTCATATTTTGAGAAAAAAGTCGTATTGCTATATAAACTTCGATTATACACATTTGTTATTTCGAGCCGAGTTTATCTCGCTTATCTATTTCTCGAAATATGTGTTGGTAAGATTTTTCTTTGGCCAAGTTCATCTTTACTCGTGATGAAAGTCATGTTGATTATTTCAATAACTTGAAATTCTCTTTGATGAAAAATAGTTTGTGAATAACAACTATATAACATCCTCTAAGAAAGTTTCAATGATTGAAATGAGAGTTTATAACATGTAACCATCTTTGGATATAAACATAGTGTGTTCTCACATTTGTGTAAAAGTCCAAAACCGGGAACCCAAAGTATGTATACCCGTACGCGTACTGGCGGTTGTTGGAAATCCGGGTGAGTACGCATACTGGCGGAAAGTTCACGTCCGTGAATTTCTGCTGGAGTTTGAAAGTGAAAAACAAACTCAATCCGGTTACTTAAGTATGCGTACCCGTTTGCATACTTAGGTAGGTTACTTTCTAAAATCGGTTTGTTCATGAACTAAAACATTTATATAATAAGGAATGCAATCTTTGCAAACCGTGGCTATAATGTTCATGAATCGATTCGAGTGAATCAAAACCGATTTTTCTTCGATTGTGTCTTATATACTTCTATAAGATCTAAGCAATTGAACAACTCTCTAACTAGTTCATTTGAGTCACTTGAACTAGTTATGGTAAAGATGAATAAGGTTGATATGAAAGTGCTCATATGGCTAACCATTTGGTTAACCTTTGTTGAACCAACTAAAAGTACACGTTTAGGTACGGTTACTCAAACCTAAATGGAGTTACATTTTATTTGTGTATAACAAGCTAAGTTCGATCTAACGGTTGAAAGATGTTAGCTTGAATCTAATCAGGTTTTCATCTAACGGTGAATATTGAATGCTTTGTTACCAAGGTAACTTAGATTGCAAACCCTGATTTGAAATCTATATAAAGGAGAACTCTAGCAACTGGGAAACCTAATCCCCACACCTCCTGTGTGATACTAGTTGTATAAGCTAGAGTCGATTCTCCTTTAACCTTAGGTTTTTCACGAAACCCTGTAGGTTAACGACTTAAAGATTTCATTGGGATTGTGAAGCCAGATCCAACTATTTTCTCTGTAGTTGCGTGATCTGATCTTTTTGTTTCTATCGTGATTGAGTACAATCGTAAGATTGGCTTGAGATTTATATCTCCGATAGGCAAGATAGAAAAGTAGTTACAAACACCTTCGTCTCATCGTTTGTGATTCCACAATATCTTCTTTCGTTAATCGATTAAGATTATTGTGAGGTGATTGATAATTCTAGGTTGTTCTTCGGGAATATAAGTCCGGGTTATCAATTGGTTCCTGTTTACCTTGATTTATCAAAAGACGGAGCAAAAACTCGTAGGTATATCTGTGGGAGACAGATTTATCTATTCCTATAGACTTTTCTGTGTGATATAAATTTGTTTATCGAGTCTTCGACTTTGGGTCGTAGCAACTCTTAGTTGTGGGTGAGCTCATCTAAGGGAATCAAGTGCGTAGTATCCTGCTGGGATCAGAGACGTAAGGAGCACGACTGTACCTTGAATCAGTTTGAGATTGATTAGGGTTCAACTACATTCCAGACCGAAGTTATCTTTGTAGTAGGCTAGTGTCTGTAGCGGCTTAATACAGTGTGGTTTTCAAATCTGGACTAGGTCCCGGGGTTTTTCTGCATTTGCGGTTTCCTCGTTAACAAAACTTCTGGTATCTGTGTTATTTATTTTTCGCATTATATTTTGTTATATAATTGAAATATCACAGGTTGTGCATTGTATCAATCAATTGGTAAATTCAACCTTTGGTTGTTGATTGAAATTGATTGATCCTTGAACATTGGTCTTTGGTACCGTTCAAGTTATCTCTCTTATATTCAATCGGGCTCGCAAATTATTACTTGTTTGATTGCGGATTGAATTGAGAGATTGAGATATAACTCTTTGATATACTTTTTATAAGATTGAGTCTAACTATCTAGTTGATTCTCTTGTAAGTATATTGGAGTTAGTCCATACAGATTACTAATCGAAATATTGGGTGAGGTTGTTAGACCCCCGCTTTTTCAATTGGTATCAGAGCAGGTAAACACATTTAAGACCTCATAAGTCGTTGTTTGTAGCGATATGAATATGGACAAAAGTGTTATCTCTATAAATGCACCACCAGATCCAGGGATTTCTGAATTCTGTTCCATGACTGATTTGATTAAATCTGTAGAAGAAATTCTATCTAAACCTTCTCCTGGTTTAAAATCCCTTGAAGTGTTTTCAGGGCTTGAAAAGAAACTGGAAAGCTTATCTCTTGATGTTGAGTTATACCTCTAGAAAGAACAAGAATCTCTTGATAAGCTAAATCTAGTCATGATGATTAATATTCATGTTGAGGTTGACATTGATTTACTAATCAGTGAGAGCAATGCTCCTCCTCTGTGTAATCCAACTAGTTGTAGCAAACTAAACGGTTTACAAGAAGAGTTTAAGTCTAAGTCTTCCACTGTATTACCTCTAAGCATGAATCAATTCATTGGTCAATTCCTAATACATCTTACCAAGATAATAGTATTGTCCCTTCTTATGAAGAAATTAGGATGTCTCTTTTTATCAAAAGAGTTTCCCCATGCGATACTGAAAATTATCTGCAGAAACTGTTTCTTATAAGGTGTAAAATAAGAAATCAGAACACACAATTTTTCTTGTGCTCTCTGGAAGTTCTTTGAAAAACTTATAAAAACAGTTTCTTGGGTTTCTCTCAATACAGTAAGATGTAAGAGTAGTTGGAAAGAAACTCTTTCTTGGTGCCATGGTGAGCAATACATTATTCACCTCAACACAACTTGATTGTGTTGGAAGTGCATCCTCACAAAAAAATGCCCTGCTATGTATACGGTGAGGGAAGCACGAGAATTAGGGCGCACAAATTGTTCGGTAAGGCTGTAGAATTCAATTGGATTCTTCTAAAAAGGTATGTCTATAAACTTAAGCAAGATTTTTGTTTTTATTTGCTTAAGAGTACTTATAATGATCCATGTACCTTGCTACCTAACTTGATCTGTGTTTAAGGTTCTTAAATGTTTAGGTTTGAAAATAGTAGTTCGGGATGTTTGGACTTCATGGTACACATACCAGGTATGCATACCATCATTTAAAATCAAAATCCAGGGGTTTTAGTATGCATACCCGTTTGCATACTGCTCCAGGTAACGAAAATTCGTTTGCAAACCCGTATGCATACTTGCCTGTAGACGTCGATATTCGGTAAACTCGTTTTGGCCGCAACTTCTTCGTCCGAACTTGGAATGACCTCATTCTTTTTGAATTATCTTCCTATTTGAATTATCTTAAAAATGGTGATGAGAATTATTGAATTTGGATGAGTTAAGATTGGTCTTTGTCCCTCTCTTGCTTTTGAGTGTTTTGCTCTGTTATGTCGCACTTGTTCCACTTCTTGGACTTTGGCACTTGGATTCTTGGAGTACCACTCTTCTAAGCTCATTGGTAGCTTTTAAAAGAATATTGTTGGTGAATCACAAAGAAGGAAGTTCAAGAATGGGAAGTAGTACGCATTGCTATGGGATTCTTGAATGTTCACAATCATCTCTTGTGAACTATGGTGCATGGTCATTAGTGACTTTGTATGGTCTTCTTTGTTAAGAAAATATTTTTATACGCCTTTGGTAGCTATTCTTGGTGTAAATCCGTGCGAAAAAAATTGATTCTACCCTCTAAGGACAAATCATCTCATATGTGCATTACGAGTTTGTCTTGATGTCTAGGAAACTTCTTATGAGAATTTGTTCTTGTGTTTTTAAGAAGGATAACTAGGGTTTGGAATAGCCATTATTGTGAGTACACATAGCTATTGCCAACGCTTTCATCTTGCAATGTTTTTAGATTTATTTATTTAAATTCTAAAGTTTATTTGGAAGATGATTTTACAGTATTAATCTTTATGGTTCTATATATTGCAACTTGTTATGGGATATGTATGTTTGCGTCCGTGAACTTTGGTTATCCCATACATTGTCTAAAGTTAAGTCTTTCATATGTCGATATGCAAGTATTGATAAAAAGATTGAATGAACTTTTGACAAACAAAGTTTAAGCCTATTATGTCATTATGCAAATATGATGGAAGATAGGATAAACTTTTGTTTACAAAGATTATGTCTATTATGTCATTGTGCAAATAGTGATGAAAAATAGAATGAATCTTTGTTTATTCCGCAGTATTGATCTTCCCTGATCCATATTTTATGTAAATATTGTGCGGCTCCGTAAGTTTTCTTATGTGAGCATTTCCAATTAAATTAATCATGGGTTCTCTTGTGGTTAATTTAATTGAGATTTTTGGATACAAATTCATATTCTTATGTAATTTGTTAATGTCCAAAGATATCCTTCTTTTCTTATGAAAGTAAGGTCGCTCTTGTTGTTCTTTCGGGAATGAAATTTTATGGGGGAGAGTTCTTAACTGAACTTGTGCTTAATTTCCAAATCTTTATGGGGAGTGCGGCTATGGAATATTATAGGGGTTATCTTGTATCTTTATAAACTCCTTGATGAATGCATTTAGTTTCGGCTATATGATTGCATCTAAAAAGGTTGATATGTTCTTTTCTTTTGGTCATGAAGTATCTCTATGGAAATTTCATTAGGATCCCACTAATTTTCGTACCTTTGCCAATTTTATTGACAAAAAGGGGGAGAATTAATGTGTAGTTCACACTACAAATACATATGGTTTTCGGATCATTATGTAAAGAGGAGTGGTTTTCATGTGAGATGAAGTATTGACTAAGGGGGAGTGATACATATCACCATAGTATTGTTATCGAAGTTGTGATACAATTGAACTTTGATACTGTGTAATAATACTATGACACTGTATAACAATGATTGAGAGCTATTGTTTTCTCATTGTTATGGCTACGGATCTTCAACAACGATGATGCTGAATTGAATACCTTTTGAATCATTGGAGTACTTGGAAGTGACGAAGATTTCGAGTAATGTTGAAGAACCAAGGAGATCAAGCATTTGGATGAGAAGCTACAAAGTTTATTTATTATGTATTCCATATGTATTGATAGTTTTGTAGCTAAAATTGACAAAGGGGGAGATTGTTAGAGCACTGCTCATTCGAACTCGCAAGTGTTGCTATCTCAAGCTTGTTTGTCAAGTTTAGTTGCCAAAACTACGAGTCTTGATTTCTGGTCTACTTATAGCTAAGTCTCGGATTAGGATAGTAAGTGTAATTGAGCTTTAGACTCCACGGCGTTCATCGATTGAAGACGAAGAACTACTTAAGGAACTTGTGGAACTTCATCAACAAAAGGTATGTGGAGACTTGAACTTATCTATCACTCAAAAGTCTATCTATTCTATCTCCTATTTTGAGACAAAAGTCGTATTGCTATATAGACTTATATTATACACATTTGTTATTTCGAGCCGAGTTTATCTCGCTTATCTATTTCTCGAAATATGTGTTGGTAAGCTTTCGCTTTGGCCAAGTTCATCTTTAATCATGACGAAAGTTATGTTGATTATTTCAATAACTTGAAAATCGCTTTGATAAAAAATAGTGTGTGAATAACAACTATATAACATCCTCTAAGAAAGTTTCAATGATTGAAATGAGAGTTTAGAACATGTAACCATCTTTGGGTATAAACATAGTGTGTTCTCACATTTGTTTAAAAGTCCAAAACCGGGAACCCAAAGTATGCGTACCCGTACGCGTACTGGCGGTTGTTGGAAATCCGGGTGAGTATGCGTACCCGTACGCATACTGGCGGAAAGTTAACGTCCGTGAATTTCTGCTGGAGTTTGAAAGTGAAAAACAAACTCAATCCAGTTACTTAAGTATGCGTACCCGTTTGCATACTTAGGTAGGTTACTTTCTAAAATCGGTTTGTTCATGAACTAAAACATTTATATAATAAGGAATGCAATCTTTGCGAACCGTGGCTATGATGTTCATGAATCGATTCGAGTGAATCAAAACCGATTTTGCTTCGATTGTCTTGTATACTTCTATAAGATCTAAGCAATTGAACAACTCTCTAACTAGTTCATTTGAGTCAGTTGAACTAGTTATGGTAAAGATGAATAAGGTTGATATGAAAGTGCTCATATAGATAACAATTTGGTTAACCTTTGTTGAACCAACTAAGTGTACATGTTTAGGTACGGTTACTCAAACCTAAATGGAGTTACATTTTATTTGTGTATAACAAGCTAAGTTCGATCTAACAGTTGAAAGATATTAGCTTGAATCTAATCAGGTTTTCATCTAATGGTGAATATTGAATGCTTTGTTACCAAGGTAACTTAGATTGCAAACCCTGATTTTAAATCTATATAAAGGAGAACTCTGGAAACTGGGAAACCTAATCCCCACACCTCATGTGTGATACTAGTTGTATAAGCTAGAGTCGATTTTCCTTTAACCTTAGGTTTTATACGAAACCCTGTAGGTTAACGACTTAAAGACTTCATTGGGATTGTGAAGCCAGACCCAACTATTTTCTTTATAGTTGCGTGATCTGATCTTGCTCTTTCTATCGTGATTGAGTACAATCGTAAGATTGGCTTGAGATTTATATCTCCGATAGGTAAGATAAAAAAGTAGTCACAAACACTTTCGTCTCATCGTTTGTGATTCCACAATATCTTCTTTCGTTAGTCAATTAAGATTATTGTGAGGTGATTGATAATTCTAGGATGTTATTCGGGAATATAAGTCTGGGTTATCAATTGGTTCCTGTTCACCTTGATTTATCAAAAGACAGAACAAAAACTCGTAGGTATATCTGTGGGAGACAGATTTATCTATTCCTATAGACTTTTCTGTGTGATACATATTTGTTTATCAAGTATTCGACTTTGGTTCGTAGCAACTCTTAGTTGTGGGTGAGATCAGCTAAGGGAATCAAGTGCGTAGTATCCTGCTGGGATCAGAGACGTAAGGAACATGACTGTACCTTGAATCAATGTGAGATTGATTAGGGTTCAACTACATTCCAGGCCAAAGTTAGCTTTGTAGTAGGCTAGTGTCTGTAGCGGCTTAATACAGTGTGGTGTTCAAATCTGGACTAGGTCCCAGGGTTTTTCTGCATCTGCGGTTTCCTCGTTAACAAAACTTCTGGTGTCTATGTTATTTATTTTTCGCATTATATTTTGTTATATAATTGAAATATCACAGGTTGTGCATTGTATAGATCAATTGGTAAATCCAACCTTTGGTTGTTGATTGAAATTGATTGATCCTTGAACATTGGTCTTTGGTATCGTTCAAGTTATCTCTCTTATATTCAATCGGGCTCGCAAATTATTATTTGTTTGATTGCGGATTGAATTGAGAGGTTGAGATATAACTCTTTGATATACTTTTTATAAGATTGAGTCTAACTGTCTAGTTGATTCTCTTGTAAGTATATTGGAGTTAGTCCATACAGATTGCTAATCGAAATATTGGGTGAGGTTTTTAGACCCCCGCTTTTTCAACTTTCCCACCAGCAAACTCGCCTATGCCACCATCTTCAATTATTCTTGCTTGGCCTTGCTTTCAGCGTTTCTTTTTGCATACTTTGGCTAAGTATACTTGTAGTGCTTCCCCAATGAACTAGCTTTACATTAAACAAAAAGAGATAAGGTTTTTGCTTAAACACCACCTTCATTCATTACACTAGCCTTACTTAAGAAACATATGGACTCCTTCCCATTTACACCATTGGCCAACACTCGGCCTTACTGAAAGCAAATACATAACCACAGGAGATACACCAACAACCAGTATGCTATCTTCTAAAACCATAAGATCAGCAACACCCAACTTAAACTTCAAACATAAACAGCTAACAGAAGATGCCCAAGTCTTCATGCTTCAGCAAACCTTGCAGGTTCAGGCACTTGCAAACAGCAATGCAATGCCCCTGCTTCATACACATGTTAATCATGGCGAACAAGGGATACTAATATCCATAGGATATCCAAATTCCGTATGAATCTTATCTAAGCTTTCTTCGAACGAACGGACAGGAGCAAACTCACTTGCCTTCCTTTTGTCACACTTCATGTCAACCGGACTAACTTTCCTTACACCTTTCACAAAACAAGGTGCACTTGGACTTTGTATGAAAATCCCGCCAAGGTGAGGCATCACTGTTGCCTCTGCTTGCTTGAAAAAGTTGTTACCAAGGATCATCTCAAAGTAATTGAGATGCATCATCATTACACTGACTTGGCGCCATTCTCCCACTTCAACATTTGCCACATCCATCCCCTTGATTAGCTTAGCTATATCATTCATTGTCTTCATGCAGTGATCAGCCTGATATACTTCCAATCTCAAGTACTCCGCCATCGACAAGCTCATAACAGTGTGCGAAGCACCTATATCGGCCATACCCCGGAGTCAATGATTGTGAATGCCAACTTTCACATAAACCAGGCCAGCGCCACTTAGCCCATGCTGTGTTGCTTCCTTTTGTGATACTATGTTGCATAGTTGAATAGGATTAACATGCTCCACTCCATCAGTTTCTTCTTTATCGCCACTGCCCTCAGTGACTATTGCGGACAATTTTACTCTCTTAGGATAATCACGCGCAAGGTGAGGACCCTTGCATAGGAAACAACCACCAGCTTTGTTCTTCACGGCCTGACTATCATCCCTTTGATAGTTCTTTTCCTTAGCCTTAGAACTTTTCCTGCTTCCATCATCCTTCTTCTTCTGGCCTTTCTTATCCTTGCCCTTCCTATTAGCATCAGTTGAGGTATTGACTGACCTAAAATATGCAAGGCTGTCCACGATTGCAATGGCTGAAGGTAGGTCTTTGGCACCCTGCCTTCTTACTTCGGCCTAAGCTCATGTTTGCAAACCAGATGTGAAATTAAACAACTTATCTTCCTCAGACATGTTGCGAATATCTATCATCAGAGCAAGGTAGTTAATATCGCGTATCGGTATCGTATCGGTCGGGTCCTATTCACCTATACAAATGATAATATCTGTTTTTATAGGCGATACATCATTTAATATAGAATTTCAAATAATTATAAAACCATAGTAAAAAATAATAAGAATCATACACATATCTCAAATTTCCAAAATACAAGGTGGTTTATTAGAGCTTCTCCAATGGTCATTGTGTGTGTTTCCTATGTGGCAACACAAATAAGACATCCTCAATCTATTTTTCCTTAAAATTAGGGAGAGAAAAAAATCCATCTCCAACAGTATTGCATGTAACATCTTCTTTTAATTAGTATAAATTTTATTTTCCATAATTAAGATTTTATTAGAGCTAAAAATAGTTAGTTAATATATTAAAGTCAATTTAATTAAGTAAAAGCTGACTAGAATGGTAGACAATGTCAAGGGGAATGTCTAAATTAGACATTCACCTTGACAATGTCTACCCAAAGTCATCTATACATTGGTTTAAGATATCAGGGTTAGAGAATGATTTTAGAAAAAATGGATGTGTATCCTAGGTGGATTTTGATATTTATCTCCACACACATGCCATTGGAGAAGCTTTTAGCCAACGCTGTGATTGTTGTCCCATTATGCCGGTAAATCTTCTTTGTTATCCTTCATATTTATCTTTTATATTTATCTGCCTTGCAATCGAAATATGGTTTCCATCTTATATCCTACCATATAGTCATTGATTTTATATTACAAATATATTAGGGCTTTTTACCTTCTCCAATTGACATTGTACTTTTCTGTAAAGACTAGATGCATGTTGATGAAAAATTTATTCATGAAACCGATATTTTTGGTGTACAAGTAAAACCGATCTATCAGTCTGTACTGGCCTGTACCTCCGATAATATCATTTCGTCTTTGTATCGCCGATATTTTTGATATCGTATAGGTATTTTCTGATATCCGATAAAAACCTGTAATATCGGCCTGTACAACCGATATTTACTACCATGCATCAGAGACGAAAACTCTTTGACGTATTCCCGTGGTGTACCGTTATGCCGTAACTTACGTAAGTTCTCTCTGGCTAGCCAAGCCGCATTGCTTGGTAAGAATTGACCCTTCAATTCTTCTTTCATGACATCCCATGTCATGATGCTTAGACGACCAGCAGTAAGGTCATCATCAGTTCTAGTTCTCCACCACAATTTCACATCACCTTCCGGGTACATGCTAACGAGAGTAACCTTTTGCTCTTCCGTGGTTCTGGCGGCCTTGAAGGATTGGTCCACGTCCCACATGAAATTCTCCAATGCCTTCGCATCTCTTGCGCCAGAAAACGCCTTAGGTTCTGGGACTTTAATCTTCTTAAAGTCACTTCCACTACCACCCCCAGTAGCTTGATCTGAACCAATCGTACTCACCATTCTCCTTAAGACGCTTAACTCATCAGTTAGCTCTTTCAATGCACCTGTGTACATGGTCTTATCAGCAGCGATTTGGCCTTCCAAATCGGCATGCTTCTTAGTTGCATTCTAGCTTGCCACAAGCATATCAGCAGCATATGTGTGTAATGCTTGAATGCGAGCCATTAACTCGTTAGTTAGCTCTTTCAATGCACCTGTGTACATGGTCTTATTAGCAACGATTTTGCCTTCCAAATCGGCATGCTTCTTAGGTGCATTCTGGCTTGCCACAAGCATATCAGCAGCATATGTGTCCAATGCTTGAATGCGAGCCATTATTGTAGCATCATAGTTAACATCATTAGGATGGCGTACCTACCCACCAATCCTGTCTTCCAAGTCCGCTACCCTATCAGTTAAGGCATCCATCGAACTCTTCTTACCATCCATTACGATCTAACAATTTCAGCAACTAAACTCGAGCAAAAAGAGAAAACCTTCCAAAAACAAAGCCAAAACATAGCAATTTGTGCTCTGATACCCGAACTATCACACCTGCAAATGTCCCTAACAAATTTTTTCTCAACTGTAACCCGGTAATATATTCGTTCAGTGATCTCTTATCACCCACTCGTATTTCAGCCTTATAAGTTTGCACCTATGCAAACAGCCAACTCTACCTTGAGTATACAACGGAAGACTTACTTAGATTTTCTCTTCACCAACAATGTAGCCCATACTACAAAGGGGTTAGTTCCATGATTATGCTTCACAGAATTAGGGAGTATTATCAAATCAACAGAATACCAAGACCAACATGTAAGCCAACAAACTCTCTGTTATTAGCTTAAAGGGAAGATACAAAACTCGTCCAACCAATGGACTTACAAGATTATTCTCTAATCCTAACAAAGAATTCACTCTCTACTGCAATGTGGTTCCTCAACACTTGAACTATTGAACAACTCTCATCTGAAAGGGTTTTCTAGATATTTATAATGCCAAAAACCAGGGACAATCTGTATGCAACTCTGTTGCATGCCCTATGAACAACCATTTGTCCATAGGAAGTTTCCTAACCGCCACAGTTCACTTTTTAACTGCTAACTTTAGTGCTGGCGTGTAGAATGGCGCCACACTTGTCCCAGACGGTTAGGCTATGCCAAACTCGGTTATAAAGCCACTTTATAACCGTCTCTAATTTTCTCTTTCACTTTGGCATGCGTGTGATGCACACACACTCGCAACTGACAGCTTGAACTCAAATCCGACAATCATTATGCATCACTGAACTTTGGCACATGCCAATGTTCAACAATGATTGTGCTTTACTCAACTTTGGCCTCTGCCAAGTCTTCGGCAATGGTTGCGCTTTATTCACTTGCACTTTTGCCAAGTATCTGGCAATGCTTGCGCTTCATTCATCCCGATCATAAACTTAGCTTTTTTAGATGCCAACACCCAAATATCATGCCAACTGAGTCTTGACTTGCTTAGTTCAACTTCATGCTTCATATGCATCACTTGCATCCTTTTTGGCGAGCAATAATTACCAATGGCGCATTTGGCAACGCCATTGTTGAATATGCATTGTCCAAGCCTTGGCCAGTGCTTCGAACGATGCCAAAGTCATCTCATGACTTTGAATTTCATTCTTTACTCATTCCTTGAGCTGGGATAACTCTGAATAAGGATACGCAACACTATCGCGTCGTATTGCATTTGCTAAGTAGCCTTTCTTGTCTCAGCTAAGTTGGCCTAACATCGTCGGACTATGCAGCTCCATCTGCCAGCTACAATTTATGTATAGCGCAACTGTTGCGCTTTGTTAGAGCATTGCTTGGTCGAACTCGCAAGCGTTGCTATCTCAAGCTTGTTGTCAAGTTTAGTTGCCAAAACTATAAGTCTTGATTTCTAGTCTATTTATAGCTAAGTCTCGGACTAGGATAGAAAGTGTAGTTGAGATCTAGACTCCATGGCGTTCATCATGCAAAGACGAAGAACTACTCAAGGAACTGGTGGATCTTCATCGACAAAAAGGTATGTGGAAACTTGAACTTATCTATCACTCAAAAGTCTATCTACTCTATCTCTTATCTTGAGACGAAAGTCGTATTGCTATGTAGACTTCGATTATATACATTTGCTATTTCGAACCGAGTTCATCTCGCTTATCTATTTCTCGAAATATGTGTTGGTAAGCTTTCGCTTTGTCCAAGTTCATCTTTACAAGTGACGAAAGTCATGTTGATTATTTCAATATCTTGAAAATTGCTTTGATGAAAAATAATATGTGAATAACCTCTATTTAACATCCTCTAAGAATGTTTCAATGATTGAAATAAAGAGTTAACCATCTTTGGATATAAGAATATAATGTGTTCACGCATTAGTGTATAATTCCAAAACCGGGAACCAAATGTATTCATACTTGTGTGTGTACTAAATGGTTGATGGAGACTGGGTAAGTATGCGTACCCGTACGCATACTGGCGGAAGTTCACGATCGTGAATTTCTGCTAAGTTTGGAAACTAAAAAAACAAAAATCCGGTTACTTAAGTACGCATACCCGTACGCATACTTAAGTGTGTTTCTTTCTAAAATTGGTTTGTTCATGAACTAAAACATTTATATATTAAGGAATGCAATTTGCAAACCGTGGCTATAATGTTCATGAATTGATTCGAGTGAATCAAAACCGATTTTGCTTCGATTGTGTCTTGTATACTTCTATAAGATCTAAGAAATTGAACAACTCTTAAACTAGTTCATTTGAGTCATTTGGACTAGTTATGGTGAAGATGAATAAGGTTGATATGAAAGTGCTCGTATGGCTAACCATTTGGTTAACTAATGTTGAACCAACTAGGTGTACATGTGTAGGTACGGTTACTCAAACCTAAAAGACGTATATTTCATTTGTGTATAACAAGCTAAGTTCGATCTAACGGTTGAAAGATATTAGCTTGAATCTAATCAGGTTTTCATCTAATGGTGAATATTTAATGCTTTGTTACCAAGGTAACTTAGATTGCAAACCCTGATTTGGAGACTATATAAAGGAGAACTCTAGAAACTTGGAAACCTAATCCCCACACCTCCTGTGTGATACTAGTTTTATAATCTAGAGTCGATTCTCCTTTAACCTTAGGTTTCTACCGAGACCCTGTAGGTTAATGACTTAAAGACTTCATTGGGATTGTGAAGCCAGACCAGACTATTTTATCTGTAGTTGCGTGATCTGATCTTGCTGTTTCTATCGTGATTGAGTGCAATCATAAGATTGGCTTGAGATTAATTTCTCCGATAGGCAAGATAGAAAAGTAGTCACAAACATCTTCGTCTCATCGTTTGTGATTTCGTAATATCTTGTTTCGCTAGTCGATTAAGATTATTGTGAGGTGATTGATAATTCTAGGCTGTTCTTCGGGAATATAAGTCCGGGTTATCGATTGGTTCCTATTCACCTTGATTTATCAAAGGAATGAACAAAACTCGTAGGTATTTCTGTGGGAGACAGATTTATCTATTCTTATAGACTTTTCTGTGTGATACAGATTTGTTTATTAAAGTCTTCGACTTTGGGTCGTAGCAACTCTTAGTTGTGGGTGAGATCAACTAAGGGAATCAAGTGCGTAGTATTCTGCTGGGATCAGAGACGTAAGGAGCACAACTGTACATTGGATCAGTGTGATATTGATTGGGGTTCAACTACAGTCCAGACCGAAGTTAGTTTGTAGTAGGCTAGTGTCTGTATCGGCTTAATACAGTGTGTGTTCAATCTGGACTAGGTCCCGGGTTTTTTCTGCATTTGCGGTTTCCTGGTTAACAAAACTTCTGGTGTCTATGTTATTTCTTTTCCGCATTATATTTTGTTATATAATTGAAATATCACAGGTTGTGCGTTTGTATCAATCAATTGATAAATCCAACCTTTGGTTGTTGATTGAAATTGATTGATCCTTGAACATTGGTTTTTTGTACTGTTCAAGTTTATTTCTCTTGTATTCAATCAGACTCGCAGATTTCTATTTTTTTGAGTTGGGATTGAATCGAGAAATTGAGATATAACTCTTTGATATACTTTTTACTAAGATTGAGTCTGACTGTCTAGTTGATTCTCTTAAAAGTATATTGGAGTTAGTCCATACAGATTGCCTAGCGAAATATTGGGTGAGGTTGTTAGACCCCCGCTTTTTCACGCTTAACTGTTGGGCCATGTCATGGAAGGTCAGTTATAGTGAGAACTTGGTTTCTTCGCAAGTACATCAGTATGCACATTTCTCTAGTTATATTTACATTTTATCAAATTTGTTTGGAACGTTTATAAGCATTAAAATCTTAGCGAAGTTGTCTCTCCACCCACATTAACATCATGGGTAGTGTCACATGCCCATTTAATAGCCTAAAATTTTCATGGGACATGACCGGCAATAATTATGGTTCAATGAACAACCTTTACCCACAATTACTCATCATTGCATACTTGCATAAAAGTACGCATTTGTCGTCACTCTAAAGGCTTTGCACAACGGAAGTATTTCTTATTTCTCTCTAACTCTTCATGCCCCCATAAGCATAAGAGGTTCTGCCATGTACTTAAACAATTCCCACACATATCAACAACACAATGAACACAAATAATACTGCAACAAACCCATTTTATTGCACTAAAGGAAGATTACAAACTTCTGTCCATCATATGGACTAAATAGGCCATCATTCTCTTAATGATGCCTTATTTTCTCAAGTATGAGACTACATGTCTACAAAACTCTTTCCTATGTAAGCCTGCCGAATTTTCCATGCCTTAGGACTATTTATACAGCGGCTTTACTTGGCCAAAACCGTGCACAACTGTTGCACACACAAGGGACAGCCATCTGTCCCATGGAGCAGTTCCATAACCGCCTATAAAGTGCCACCTTGGCAAGTTTCTCTCTAAACTGACGCCAACGCCCAACACCTATTCTATAGCAGTTAGGAACCTTCTCCCACACTTATAAACTCTATTTATAACCACTCTACTTTGTCTCGCGTCATTGGCATGCTTGTGAAGCTCGTAACTAACTCATAACCGTTACCTGAGCCGTATTGCACAACTGTTGCGCTTTACTGACTTTAGCCTTGATCCCTTTGCTCAGTCGTCTTGGCCCTGCCAAATCCTTACTATAAGATAATGCACGGACCATCCTTGTACTTTAATCATCAAGGCCAATTCCTTAAACTCATTCTAGTTACTCATGGCGTCATATGCTTCACTTAGCCAATTTTGCTTGACAATAGCAATGCAACTCTTGCATTACTAGCTTGTTTGCACTATTCAAGCTTTGGCTAGACTTGAACTAATGTCATAGTCCAACTCTATGACTATTCTACCTTCTTGCATCATCCTTGAGTTTGGGCCAACTCAATCCACGGATATGCTTTAATGTCAACATCGCATGTTGCATCTGACAACTTTGGCCATGTCTTGCCAATCCCTCAATGAAACCTCACTGTGTCGGCCAATAAGCTTCATTACTTAGCCAAAGGTATTTACAGTGTAGCGCTACCTTTGCGCTTCACTGGACCTGTGGGGTGCCACTATCTTAGTGCTTCACGGTCTATACAGTATAACGCCATTATGGTTTTGCATTGCGCTATTATGGCTTTGCATTGCGCCGTTATGGCTGAACACTGACTTGGCCTGCAACACTGTAATGCACAATCATTTTTCTTACTTTCCGAACCGGTCATATACCTCCCCCACCTAATCCGTTCAACGCCCTCGTTGAACACAACAAAGTATACTCGATATACTTTTTCTTTGGCCTTGTACACTTTTGAGCCTATCTCAGAAATCAGAAAACTTGCTTGGCCTTTATCCTTTCCAAAACTTTTATGCCTATTTCCAAATGCCATCACTTAGCTTAATGCCTTTCGATTGATCCTACTGACTTGTATTGTTGTTGTCACGTTGGCCTATGCTCCAACTTCAACTACAATCGCATATCAACACCCAAATGCAAACTGGAAATTCCTCTTGCCAACTCCCTGAATTATGCTTGAATTTTACTTGAATCATTTGTGCCTAAGTGTACACAAGTAATGATCCTCCCCAACTGATCACCAATGATCATTTCCATAGTATTATGCCTTCACTTTCTGACATTAGTTGCACCACGCAACATAACAGGACTTATACAAGACTCGGCCTCATTCTTCAATCATATGCGCCTATGCCAAATTATGCCATGCCTTAAGGTATGCATGCTATGATTCCATACCACTCTAGTATGCGCCATAATCCATAGCCTTTGTTGTCTTCAGCAATGCAACAAAACTTACACTAGATTTGGACCAGGCATCCTCTTCACGCGCCTTTGAAACCAGCAATTTAAGCATCACTTGCTTTTTCAAACTGCTACGCTTTAATGTGGCGGAAAAACAACATCATGTTCTTCCAAACTACGAGTTACTCTTAACTCATATACTTGATGGACTTACATATTCATTCTTGCTGCGTTACTCCATGCTATCACTGCCAAATTCCTTCGCACTTCCACGTAACTCTCAACAGCCAACTCGACTATGCCACCAACTCTATTTGCTCCTTTCACTTCCAGCGTCTTCTATTGCATATTTTGGCTTAATATGCTATGTAGCATCTTCTACGCGAACTAGCTTTATTTTGAACGAAAGAGACAAGAACTCTCGTTTCAAATACCCTCGTTCACTACTACCTTACATAGAGAGACAATTCCCAACACCAAGGTCCACTCGACCCTAAACTGAAAGTATACTCAAACTTCAGCAAATAATCACACCAACTTATTGCACTTGTAAGACCTAACAAGCCTTGCAATACTGACTTCATCTTCGCATCTAAGCAACAAACAAGAAAGCGAGACAGCACCTACTGTCCTCAATGTAGCAATTCACTTTGCCACATCCACTCTTCTATTTATCAACGTTCTTATGAAACTCCCATAACGAAGCATAATATAATTGACACTTAGTTGAATACTCCTTCAAACTGATGCTATCATGTTGCTTTAGCTTTCATGAAGATTTATCCGAAAATGACCTCATGCCATTCTTATGCATCACCACCACTTTGTCCTTCCTTATCCACGCATCTACAATTTGGCCTAACTTGAATCTCTAAACGCATTATGCGTCTTGGCCATGCCCAAATCCCATTTGGCGCATGCTACTGTTGCATACCTGCTATGCCAATTGACAACCAAATCTTGATACAAACTTGTGCACCTTTGCACAACTGGAACAAACTTAACTTGGTGATTCTGAGCATCACCATAGAGCTCAGCAAAGTCATGTTACACAATGACTTTCGCGGACAAATTTCCTTGGACAATCTCAACAAGGACATAATCCTTGCAAATGAGGCGCCACTGCCTTCCATGAAGAAAGGATGCCGCATTCTTCTTCAAACTTGGAACTCATTTTACTGCCCATGCACATCTGGTTAGTCTTGTCTTTCCCTTTCTCCAAAATCAACTTCAGTAGCAACAACTGTTGATTTGTAGTTGACAAGAACATGCGCTTGTGGTTATGATCAAATGCAAGTCTTTGGACACCCTTTTCCAAGCATATCGATCCCACTCATAAACCAGGTGCAAGCACACTCCTTGTGCGCATCTAGCATCAACGAAGAACTCTTTGCAAACGCAAGACCGTGGTGTATCGGTTTTTCCATAGCTTGCGTTATGTCTTCATCCTTTCCATAAGCTTAGTGCTAGATAATAATTGACCATCTAATTCCTCTTTTATGGCATCACAATTGCCACAAAAATGCTGGTTCGCAACCAGACTTTGCATTACCACCAAGGTACATGCATTCGAGAGAGATAACATTAATCTTCCACCAACTGGCTGTAATGAGACACCTTCAATTCTATCGCATAGAAAGGTTCTCCATCTTCTTTGTCACTGCAAAGGCCAACAACATCTTTGAATTCAGGAATTTTCGCAAAATTCCCATTACCTCTTGTAATGTACTCGCAACTGATAACACCACAAAGATATGCATTCCAAATGCGTAATCTTTGCATACTTGTGAGAAACATGGACTTTAAACACCTGACTTGCACTATAGAAGTCAGCATACTCCTTAGTTTTTGTCATGCCATCACTTGAAAACCCTATTTTCAATGATTCTCGCTTGTTCGTCTAACACTTTGGGATGGAATTCAGGCACCTTTGCCATGAACTTTCTTGGCATGATGCTACTTCAAGCTTCAAAGTTCTTTCCAATTGATCTTTCCACACAAGACCAACTTCTTTTATCCTCCATACTAGTGAAACCCAAACAATTCACCACTGAATTTGACAAACAAATGACATCAACTTGAGTAAGAGAGAGAAAAATCAAGTACTGTGTCCCCAAACACAGCTCTGATACCAGCTGTCACATGCCCATTTAATCGCCTAAAATTTTCATGGGACATGACCGGCAATAATTGTGGTTTAGTGAACAAACTTCACCCACAATTACTCAGCTTTGCATACTTGCATCAAAGTACGCATCTGCCTTCACTCTAAAGGCTTTGCACAACGGAAGTCTTTCTTCTTTCTCTCTAACTCTTCATGCCCCCCATAAGCATAAGAGGTTCTGCCATGTACTTAAACAATTCCCACACAAATCTAAAACACAATGAACACAAATAATACTGCAACAAACCCATTTTATTGCACTAAAGGAAGATTACAAACTTCTGTCAATCACATGGAATAAACAGGCCATCATTCTCTTAATGATGCCTTATTCTCTCAAGTATGAGACTACATGTCTACAAAACTCTTTCCTATGTAAGCCTGCCGAATTTTCCATGCCTTATGACTATTTATATAGCATCTTTACTTTGCCAAAACCGTGCACAACCGTTGCACACGCAAGGGACAGCCATCTGTCCCATGGAGCAGTTCCATAACCGCCTATAAAGTGCCACCTTGGCCAGTTTCTCTCTAAACTGACGCCAACCCCAACACATGTTCTCTAGCAGTTAGGAACCTTCTCCCACGCTTATAAACTCTCTTTATAACCGCTCTACTTCGTCTCGCGTCATTGGCATGCTTGTGAAGCTTGTAACCAACTCATAACCGTCACCTGAGCCGTATTGCACAACTGTTGCGCTTTACTGACTTTAGCCTTGATCCCTTTGCTCAGCAGTCTTGGCCCTGCCAACTCCTTACTCTAAGCTAGTGCATGGACCATCCTAGTGCTTTAATCATCAAGGCCAATTCCTTAAACTCATGGCGTCATACGCTTCACTTAGCCAATTTTGCTTGACAATAGCAATGCAACTCTTGCATTACTAGCTTGTTTGCACTATTCAATCTTTGGACAGCCTTGAACTAATGTCATAGACCAACTCTTGGCCTATTCTACCTTCTTGCATCATCCTTGAGTTTGGGCCAACTCAATCCACGGATATGCCTTAATGCCAACATCGCATGTTGCATCTGACAACTTTGGCCATGTCTTGCCAATCCCTCAATGAAGCCTCACTGTATCGGCAAATAAGTTTCATTACTTAGCCAAATGTCTTTACAGTGTAGCGCTCCTTTGCGCTTCACTGGCCCTGCGGGGTGCCACTATCTTAGTGCTTGACGGTCTACACAGTATAGCGTCATTATGGCTTTCCATTGCGCTATTATGGCTGAACACTGACTTGGCCTGCAACACTGCAACGCACAATCATTGTGCTTACTTGCCGGACCGGTCATAGATAGCGATTAGTGACTATCAACCCAACAAGTTGGCACTCACAGCCACAGATATTCATTTTGCAGCGGCGAACCGTTTAGAAACAAACACGGCAAAAAAAAAGAAAAAAAAAAGAAAAAAAGGATAATGAAGTCTCAGTTTTAAAAGAAATAAAAGCCGAGCAGAGAACTCTACTTGGTTCAACTGCCTCGGGATGATGTTCTACACGGACTCTTACCTTACCGTAAATGCAAATACAACATCTGACTACTTTAAAATTGTCACTTGGCCTGTTTGTTGATAGCTGGTTAATTACTCTTGATGGGACTTCTCCGTACCCTCTCAAATGAAGCTAGAAACTCGGAAGAAAGTTGAATGGATATCTCCAACCAACCAAGGTCCAAGACCAATAAAAATTCTTCATCGAGATGGAAAAAGGAAAATGCTTCATCGAGACTGAGTGTATGTTTGGCAACCACAAACGGAAAGTAATTTTTAAAAGCCACATAAGCAAGACAACTCCTACTGTAGTTGACTCGACAGTGGGGCCGACATAAAGTTCATTCGTGCCTCGTACTTGGACTCTTTACTTCTGGTGATGCAGCCGTTTATAGTGTCATGACGTTATCACTTGATTACGAGTTGGAGATGGATGTTTATTCACCTTACTCCTCCAGTCCTCTCCATTCCCCGTGCGGCCGTGCCACTTAAAGTTAAGAAAATAATAAACACGTCCGAATTAAGTTTTGATTAAAGTAGTTTTTCTTTTCTGGGCTGTTATCGACTCAAAGGTACTAGTTGACCCAACTGTTTGTTAACTTCAATACAAATTCGTTGGTTTGATTATCGTTAGCATGTGAGTTTACAAAATAAAATAAGGACCTATTATCTTGTGGTCAGAAATTGAGAATCAAAATAATATTTCTCGTTATCTTCACCTTTTCCCTTAACCACGTTAATTGGTATTACTACTAGGGGACGTTCGACTAATTCTAGACCCTTCTGGCGATTGACTCGGCGATTGACTCAGTGATCAAATCGGTCAACTGAGTTCAAAATTCAACTGAAGATCTTTAATTCAATCCCTGAATTTGCTTTCAATTCTTCTTATGTTTAGTTGTTTTCATGAATTAATGTGATCTTATCCTTTATCTCGAAGTTAGTCGAATTTTGTTGTGACCTAATTTACATTTTCTGTTTGATTTGGCATGTCTAGCAGGTATTGCTAGGTGCAGTGGTCTTCTGCTTTGTTAAAGGTTCCCAGTTCCAAAAGTTGTCCCTTCGATAAAGGTTTTCGATTAAAGTTTATTTGATGATAAGGATGAATGGGGTACTGATCGATATAGCTAAAGACAAGTTCTACAGGTACCTTAAAAGATGTTCAACTTCTTTAATTGAAAAGAATCTGTTATATTTTCGATGTGTAAAATCCAAAAAAGAGTGATATATCATTCTGCAAATTTAAAGAGAAGTGGCATGAAGCATCTGATGAATTCAACACGTAGACATGGGCATTCTCGCTACTCTTCTTTAAATAGAGAAATATATAGGTTGTTTTCAAATCACCCATGGTTCTTCATTTTCCTTCTGTTTATCCTCATAATGTCAACCCGAAAATCTGTAGGTGAAGTGTCTGAACTCATAGAAAAAATCAAAACTACAAATTTGGAAGATGATGATAATACCCAAAGAGTTATTCGATATTCTCATATTAAGTTACAACCTAGTATCAAAAAATGGTCAGTTAGTCTCATGGGGAAGATCATTTGTGAGCATTCTATGGGCACAGACAGAGTTGAGCAAGAAGCTACAATGGCTTGGGTCATAGGCATTTTCAAATTAGAAGACATGCTAAAATTTGTTCATCTTTCGGTTTTATGATTGGACTAGTTATAATTATATTCTGGAAGAAGGTTCATGGAGTTTTGATGGTTATCTAGTCATCTTTCGTGAATGGCATCCTTCCATGATAACAGAAAAGATGGATTTTCTTACTCAACAATTTTGGATTGATATTAAGAAGTTACCTCCTGAATTTCTCAATGTTGAAGTGGAGAATCAAATTGCTAGCATACTTGGAAATCCTCTAAAACTGATTCCATAGGATGGAAAACCTACAGATACTAATACAGTCAGTGTGCTCATCGAGTTCAACATCTCTAATCCAATGCTCAGAGGCATCATGACTGAAAATGCATCCAAGGTTACTCAATGGGTTCCTATTTACTTCCAAAGACAACCAAGGAAGCTTTGTCTTGCTTGTCTCATACTGGCACATGATGAACTGGAATGTGGGGATAAAGCTGAACATGTTCAAACTATTGCAAGTTTCATCTTCGAGTTTGGAGAAGATTTTGGTGAAGTGATTGATCCGAGACAATATAATCCTAAGTACAGTCAAGGTGAGAAAATTTTAATTTCTCCTAAGAAGACAAGGAATAAGCAAAGATTAGAGAAAAACACTTTCAAATTCCTGAGGATGATTTCATGTTTCAACAATCTATACTCAGTCTGAAGGAGGTCCAGAGTCTTCGACAGCTAGGAGGCCTAAGAGAAATAGAGAAGGATCAACAGCTGCAAGTAGTTCTGCTAGTGTTCAGTTTTATGAGAATTTTTCCACTATTCCAGAACAAGCTCCAGTATCTCAGGACTGCCAGCAGGAACAAATGCTTTCAGCTTATTATGGAGTTGAACATCAAATGCATCCTAACTACTATAAGCCTTATCCTCAGAGTGGAGAATGAGACAATCTTATTGGACAACAGACTGGGAATTATCTGACAGAGCAAGAAGATCAAGTTTGTTTATTCACTTTAACTGTTTCTTTCAATTATCCTTTGCTTCTGGCTGGGTTCAGTTTGTATAAAGTTAACTCCTTATATTGGCATTATAGAACTCTTAGTATTGTTACAATGCGTATCCTTGCATGGAATGTTCAAGGGCTAGGCAACAAACATACTAGAAATCACTTAAGAGATTGCATTCATCAGTATAGTCCAGACATTATTTTCCTTTCCAAAACCAAGCAACAGAATAAGAATGCTCATTTACTTTTGCAAACTATGCATTATCCAAATATCTGGTGTCACAATAATAAAACTAGAGCTGGAGGTCTGGCAGTGTTATGGAAGGATGGATTTAGGATAGAACGCATGCATTACACAGATTATATGGTCAATTTTATACTTCATACTGGTCCTCAGAATCAACAATGGGTTCTTACTTTTTTGTATAGTTCCTGTTATAATGAGGAAAGAACTAAGCAATGACAGATTATTGCTGATATGGGAAAGCATATGGATTTACCATGGCTTATAATAGGCGATTTAAATGTCACTTTATCTTGTTATGATAGGAAATCCTTTACAACTCATAAATATTTAGCTCATTCCATTATTCAGGACACTATTTCTTTATGTGGTTTTCAAGAAATTCCTTTTACTGGTCATCCATTTACTTGGTCAAACCATAAAAAGTGATTTCAATTGGTTCAAACACGTTTAGATAGAGCCTTAGCCACTAATCCATTGATTTCATTTTTTCCAAATGTCATTCTTAATCATCTTGTTCCACTAGGTTCAGATCATGCTCCTATTTTGTTATCAACTAGTCCCAAAATTGATAGACTTTATAAGCCTTTTCGTCTATATGCAACTTGGACAAAGCATGAAAATTTTAAGTCGATGATACGGAAACAATGAAATGGAGGTCAGTGTAAAGATCAGTGTGGGACACCAGATCAAATATTTCTTCAAAAGCTTGATAAGGTCCGTGGAGGTATTCGAAGATTGAAGAAATTGCATTTTGGTACTATTGATACTCAAATACAAGCTACTCAGCAGCAGCTCAAATTAGCTCAAAGTTCATCAACAGTATCATCTACCTGTTTATCAGAGCTACAACAACAACTCAAACATTAGTACCAGGTTAAGGATGATATAAGTTATCAATAATCCAGAGATAAAGTTTTTAATAGACAAGACAGAAATACAAAAAAAATTCATGCTAAAGCAAACTTCAGAAGAAGGCGAAATCAGATTAATTCCATCAGAGATGAACAAGGTAACTGGTACTCAACAAGAGCTGAAATTCAAGATCTTTTTATTCAACAATTTAGCACCATCACTACTTCATGTAATCCAGCACATGACTCAGATATTTATCAACTGCTTCAGCCATGTATTTCTGCAGAAGACAATAAGGAACTCACAAAAATACCAACACCAGAAGAGATTCGGTAGGTTGTATTTCAGATTAATGCTTAGGCAGCCCCGGGTCCTGATGGATTTCAGGCAGGCTTTTACCAAGTCTGTTGGAATGAAGTTGAAGCTGATCTGGTAGCCATGGTGTAACACTTCTTTCATTCGGGAAAATTATTGAAGAATCTTAACTTCACATATCAAGTTTTAATTCCAAAGAAGTTATGTGTTGAAACTCCATCGGATTTTCGGCCAATCAGTCTATGTAATATTGCATATAGAGTCATTTCCAAGACATTGGCTAACCGATTGAATAAATTTCTTGGAAGGATTATTTCTCCATGGCAAGCAACTTTTGTTCCTGGCAGAAATATACTTGATAACATCATTATTGCCCATGAAGTAATTAATTATATGAAGAGGACTAAAAGATCTTCTGGTGCAGTGGCTTTTAAATTGGATATGGGAAAGGCTTTTGATCGTATGGAATGGGGGTTTGTTTTAAAAATTATGAAGTGCTTAGGTTTTAATGAGAAGTTATGTCAGTTAATACACCAATGCATCAGTACGGCTTCAATTTCTCTTTTAATAAATGGATCTCCCACACCAGCTTTTGAGCCAACACGTGGACTTCGTCAAGGTGATGCGTTATCTCCTTATATTTTCATCCTGTGCATGGAGGATTTTAGCAGAATGTTACAGGCAGCGGAAACTTCAGGTGATATCACTCCTCTCAAACTAGCTGTTAAAGGTCTTAGTATTTCGCATCTGTTTTTTGCGGACGATTGCATATTATTCTCTTCATCTTCAAACAACTCAGTGTCTAATTTGATTCACACTGTTCATCAATTCTGTGTTGTCTCTGGGAAAATGGTTAATTTGAATAAATCAAGTATTCACTTTAGCCATCATATGAGTGATCTGGATAAAGTGTATATTGAAGCTTTAGTTAATATGCGAAGAATGCCTTTCAAGGAAACATATTTAGGTATTCCTTTATTTGTTGGGCGTAATAAAAATGCTTATTTTGAAGAAACTTTAGATAAAATGGGTTATCGTCTTTAGTTTTGGCAAGGAAAATTGGTTAATCAAGCAGGGAGAAGCACTCAGATTCAAGTTGTGATAGGTACAATGGCTCAATATCAAATGGGTTGCATGTATGTTCCCGATAAAACTATTAGCAAAATGGAGGCTTTGCAAAGGAATTATTGGTGGAACAAGAATAACAAAAGAGGTGGCTACTTCATTAGATGAAATGAGTTAAATCAACCAAAAAGATGGGGTGGTTTGGGCTTTAAGAATTTAAGGTGTTTTAATGAAGCATTGCTTGCAAAACTGGCATGAAGAATGTTGCAGGAAAAAGAAGCTAAATGGGTTCAATTATTACAAGCAAGATATTTCAAGGATTGTGATCCTTTGTATGGGCATATTAAAAAGTATAGTACCTGGATTTGGAATGGAATTCAACATGGGTTGCAGTGGATTAAAAGGTTCTATATTTGGGAGATTGGAGATGGTACACAAATTAATGTAAGAGGTCAATGGTTTGGACCAGTTTCTCATAGGGGTTATCATCCACAGTTTAGTAATGTTTCTGCTTCTGATGAAACTGTAAGTTCTTATATAGATCATGATAACCGCATTTGGTAGATGGATAAATTACTTCAAGTCTTTTCTAGTGAGCAAATTAAGCATATTGAATCTATTATCATTCCTAAGCAACCAGCTTCAGACAAATTGCGTTGGTCACTTACAAAGAATGGCAAGTTCATAGTCAATTCAGCTTATATGGCAATATTGGGTCAGCAGTCTGAACAAATGGTTTCAAAACAACAACAGAAAATGTGGTTGATGATCTGGCACTTAGGGGTACCTTATAAGTGTCAAATGTTTATATGGAAATTGTTTAAAGAAATCTTACCTGTGGAAGCAAAGCTTCAAAGAATGGCTTCTCTTGAAACTGATTATTGTGTTATGTGTTCAACTCAAGTTGAAACAATAACACATCTTTTTCTTCAATTCCCTTATGTTATTGCTGTTTGGTCAGGTGTCTTACAACATCTTCTGGCAGCTGCTAAAATCTGTGGAGATATTAAAAAATGGATACAATCTTGGACAGATCATACTTCATTGGTTTCAACAGCAAGGAGTGAACTTTTAAATCTAGTTGTGATAACCTTGTGGTTTATCTGGAAAAGTAGATGCCTGCAGTTATTTGAAAAAAAGTTTCACCCACCAGGAGTTCTCATTTCACAGATTTTCTCATTCTGTTATGATCATCATATATGCATTCATCATAATTCTAGTATCCCAATTCATAATAGAGCTAGTATAGACACTGGTCTACATATTTATTGGAGGCCTCCTTTAGTTGCTTGGTTAAAAGTTAATTTTGATGTTTCCATTATTCCGGGTTCTAACTTTGCTGGGTTTTCTCTTGTGCTTCGAAATTATTTAGGAGAGTTCTTGGAAGCCATGGCCTGGACAAGACAGGTTAGAGATGTAGATCAAGCAGAAGTTTTAGCTTTGCAAATGGTTCTAAAATGGATTCAAGGTAAAAACTTAGCCTAAGTTCAAGTGGAAGGCGATAACAAAACTGTTTTGGAAGCTTTTCAGTATAACAAGGATGAGAGTATAAGATGGGGGGATCAATATCTTATGAAGGAATGTATGAGTATGTTTAAAGGGTTATCTCAGATTAGTGTTAGTTTTGTTCATAGGCAATATAATGGGGTAGCAGATGCTTTAGATAAGTGTGCCTGATCTAATAATTGTAATCAGTCGTGGGTTTTGGTTCATCCAAATGTTATTCTTAATCATCTGATTAAGGATAAAGTAAATGGGGTGGATTCTAGCCATACTGCTGATAGTTAGTTTGCTCAGCTATCTTTGAAGGTCGTTTGCTTTGAGTATTTGTTGTGTGTTAGTTTGTTTCAGTGTAACATAGGTGTGTTTTGTAAGTGTTGGATTATGTCCTGTCTCAAGGTCTTGTATCTTTGTTTAAGTTTCAATAAATCTTCAGTTTCTTCAAAAAAAAAAAAAGTTATCTCCACCTTTGAACTTAAAGTTAATAATATCATTCTAAAAAGAATAAAAGCAAGAAATTCATTTAAAGTTAATAATATCATTCTAATTTAATCAAAATATATTTCGACATGGAGAATCCTGAAGTGATGTACACCACAGATGTTGAACTTACTTATGAATGCTACTAAGGGAAATTCCTATGGCAATGTACAAAACAAAAAATTGGTTGAGCCAGGTGGATGGTCAAACGTAGTTTCACACTATGGAAAAAAAGTGGATGGTTGACCGTCAAGCACCAGGATGAAGTGTTGCCGCTGGCGTTTGAAGGAAAATCGCTGGCGTACGTAGGAGAACCGTCGGCGTTTGAACCAAGACTGCCAACGGTTACTTTTAAACGGTCACCGGAACAGCTAATTTCTACCTCCATAAATACAGCTCGGGTTTGATCTCACAAATTCACAACAATCTTTCTCCGATCAATCTTTTCTTAAATTCAATTGCTTTCAATTTTCAACCATGAATCCTGATTTTTGTTCTTTTGAGGAAGATATGGAGATGGATGAAATGTTGTATGAAAAAGATGAAGAAATGTGTATCAAGTTTTTGCGTCAAATGGATTAAGATGCAATTCAAGATAGAAGAAGTCGAAATTTTATGTTGCAATTACAAACCGGGATCATACCAAAGCCTTTAGAGCCATAAGAAGTTACGACTAGAAGATGGACGTTGCGAGATCGACATTTTTACCACGATAAGATGATGCATGATTTTTTTAATCATGATTGTGTCTATTCTGATGAGGATTTTCAGCGACGATTCCGCATGGGTCACAACTTGACGCAAAGGATTATTGCCGAGCTTTGTCAGGTACAACCTTTATTTAATTATCAGTAGAGCATTTTGGTCCAACCTTTTTAAGAAAGCCTACTCAGGAAGATGTTCAAGAAAGCAGTTCCCATGAATACTCATGAACCTTATCCAAGGGATCCAAGTATTGTAGGTTGTTCATATGCACCCTGTTACCATTAGCGTCAGGGTATATTACGGAGCCCAAGGTGCACAACAGATTATGAGATCATCTTTAACCAAAATTACTCCATTCCTTGTTTTTTAGTATGTTTTAATTTAAAGTTTCAAATGTAATGTAATAGATTATCTAGGAACGAAATAAAAAGAGCATTCGTAACGGATATATGATCAATACCGGCATTGTAGTTTTAATTTCCGAAGGGTTTACAGAGTGCCTGCATATAAAGATATCTTATTTACCATGCCGAGTTTCTGCTAAACTATCCAAGTTCAAAATAAATCAGATTTCCGGCATGGATATTTATAAATATTTCCATGCCGGCACAGTTCAAATTCTATATAGGAACTTGGACATTTCATCCCCACTTTCCGGCATGGTTTTAGAAAAAACATTTATGCCGGTATTAGTTCCGGCATGTAATTATAATCACAATTCTACGCCGGAAGCAGTGATGGCTCTGTTCTACCTAAACATTTCAATGCCGGCACCTTGGTGTGAATAAAACTTACAAAAAAAACCCATTTCACTATAAATCTAAACATGTTCAACATAAACCAAACAACTAAATTGTGCTTAAATGTTCTTAATCCAGGTATCATAAACCAAAACAACTAAAAAGTTAATCCAAAAAAAAGTTCGGAATTGTTCAAAACGTAACAACCACCATCCAAATGAAGAAACACAACTAAAGAGTTCATCACTTGGTCTTTTGCTTCTTGTGGACGGCCACCTTCCTCATTTCCCCGAACAAAGCTTTTGCACTTGGATCTTCCATTTTTCAAGTTTTTCCTCGACTTCCTTCATTTCTTCAAGGGATAGCACCTCTTCTTTCTCGTACTTGCAACCAAACATCTTCTTCAACTTGCCAAGCCGACGTCGCTATTTTCATACATCCAACACAAAATTAGTATATATATGCTAATATAAGATTATGTATACATTAATTGTCTAAGCAATTAACAATACTTACTAGCAATCCAATAGTCTTATTAAGTGGGCCATCGTAGGTGGTGCCTCTGTAGGAGTTGGAGCGGGAGGGTTTTCCTGGGGAGGAACTTTGACGTTGTCCGGGCGTACGAAAATGGATGTGACCCTTCTAGGTAATAATACATGTACTCGGGGTGAGCTTCATCACCGTTTTACGCAAGCTCCCAGTTACTAATATCTACCAAACGACGTGGTTCCCTATCCCTCCAATGTGTTAGTTCTTGAATTGGATCATACTCTACCCTCAACTTCAGCTTAGTTGAAAAGCTCTGAAAACGGTAAACTTCGTACCTTTCAAGAGAGGCTGTCTCTGGATAAGGTAATTGCTTATATCCAAGTTGCCGCATGACACGTCGGGGATCAGCCATAACGTATCCCTTTGGTTGGAAAAACGGTCCATTGTAAAATGCAACGTTATTATACGTCAAAATTTTGTGGTTCTCTATAGCTTCCTTGTAAGGGTCGAACACAACC
Source organism: Papaver atlanticum (assembly GCA_023531105.1). NCBI lineage: Eukaryota > Viridiplantae > Streptophyta > Magnoliopsida > Ranunculales > Papaveraceae > Papaver > Papaver atlanticum. Next base: position 974,962 of record JAJJMB010018262.1, on the reverse strand, counting down.
TCTTTGGCAGTCATCGCGTCCAAAGCCAATCTCATATTTGTTAATCGACGATTGTTACCGGGTTTCGGAATATTGTTGAACTCGTATCTCTTAGCTCTATGCTCCTCGGGTTCGGAAAGGTTTTTGATCTTCAAGAAGGGGTAGTCCTTGAACAATGTTGGGAAGTGTTCATAAGCCCACACCTATACCAATAGGTAATAATACATATAAGAAGAAGTAAATTTTGTTTCTAAGTTCATAATAAGAGTACATGTGAACAATAAACATAAGAACATAAGTTTAAAAACAAAATTACCTGGAGTAGAGTGAAATTCCCGACAAATTGGTTTGTTACAGCCTTAGAAGCCCTTCTCATCTCCGCCATCAAATGTGCCATGACCACGGTGCCCCAATAATAGGTAAAGACATCTTCAAACGGATCCAAGTATTGAAGGCAGTTTGCACTAATCTGTTGCCACTAGCGTTCAGGGAATACCTTAGTGCCTAAGATGAATAGCAGGTACGCAGCGGCTGTATAACGAATTTGTGCAGGGTCCCATCCATCCTTAAAACTTCTTGCCTGCGTGTTTTCAAACTTCTCCTTAAGCAACTTCAGCTTGATGGTCTTTGTCCTACTATTCTTAGACACATTGAAGCTTTCCACAGAAGTTTTGTAGTCCCAACCCAACAACTTGTTAGTCAGAGCGTGCAACTTCGACCATTCTAGGTACGGAAAATTATCTAATTTTTCAATTGATTTGTCGATAACATTCAAGCCTATAATGTTCTGAGCATCATCAGGGATCAAGGTCATCTCCCCAAATGGGAAGTGCATGGTATAAGTTTCACCATGATACCTTTCGACGAAGCAATTGACTATCACAGAATCACACTTCACATAATTTTCAACCAAACCATATAGACCAGACTCCCTTACTAATTTTTGACCTCTTCACATTCCGTAGACAAATCCCAATGAGACGCGGCTTGGTTTCGGAAAACACGCACAGCCTTCTTATGATCCTACAATTAGGAGATAATACGATTAAGAGGTTTTACATAAATACAAAACAATACATGTGCACAAGATACAAAAATCTTGCATAGGTTTTATATATAGTACGAGCCCACGTGTCCTTGTATCCAAATAGCATTCTCAGATCGTCAGCTTCACCCCAATTTCTACCACGATCCAGGTCAGGTATCATGTCATCGGTATGAGGAAGGTGCGAACCTTTAACTTTACTCTGCCTTTGCCTTTGCCTTTGCCTTGTGTTAGTTTTTGACTTGGCCCACCATCTTCCTCTAAAACTTGGCTTTGGGTTGCTAATTGACTTGGATCAACCTCATTATCTTCCTCTTCATCTTGCTCATTGTGCTCAACTGTTCCAGTAGGTTCACGGATTACGAGTCGACTACGGTCACCACTCTCCCATTTTTCCCCTCTTGTAGAACCTGCCCCCAAACGCTTGTCGCGACCTTGTTCTCTCCCTCGAGGAGGCAGAGACTGAGAAGTACCAAGATCGTTCTTCTTTCTTTTCTTAAGGACACCATCCTTAGCTTTTGTTTTCTTAGCTTCCTTTGCTTTAGCCCTATATCAAAAGAAACACGAAATAAATATATGACAACTCACTTTCATATTTGATGCCAGCATAGATATATTGAAAAACGGCATAGAATCATCAGTACCGGCATAGATTTACGAAATCTCGACCATGCCGAGACCAACAAACGGCATAGTAATTTAACAAAAACACTATGCCGAAACACGATGCCGACATTGTCGGTTGATTGTGGACAATGCCGGTATTTTAGGTAAATCCTAAGCAGTTCCTTGATACCAAAAGAGCACTGCCGGCACAGAGGTAGGAATTCAAATCCATGCTGTAATCAAGTACCGGCATTGTATTCAACCTAAAATCAATGCCGGTACTGATAACAAATTCCTAGGGTTCTCCTGTATATTAAAAGTGGATTGCCGGCATAATCGAATAATTTTAAAACAACGCCGTAACATACTACCGGCATGGTATTCAACCTAAAATCAATGCCGGGACAGAACATTCAGTTTCAGGTGATTCTGTAACTCAATACCGGCATAGTATTCATACTACAATCAATGCCGTAACTCTCTACCGGCATTGCCTTCAACCTAAATTCAATGCCGTAATTAAGTACCGGCATTGTATTCATACAAATTTCAATGCCGGAACTCACTGAAACTCAACTGTTTGAGTTAGGGTTCGCGATTCTAACCTAAACCCACTACTGTAAATCGATTCAAACACTTATAAACTAGTTCAAAATCACTTACCTTCTCACAGAAGCCATGTTTACGAGAGGTTGATTGTCCGAGTTCTCCTCTTCTTCTTCTTCTTCTTGAGCAATCCGATTGATCATTTCTTGTTTTTTTTGTTGAACAATCGATTTAGACTTCGATTGGGTATTTGATTTCTTTCGTGGAGGCATGGTTATAGATAGATTGGGGTAATCGATGAAGATATTTTTGAATCGACGATGAAGAACGATGAAGAAGATGAAGAACTTCTTTTCTTTTTCAAAACCCTAACCTACGAGTGTGCCGGCACAAGTGAAGGAAATGGGGGATAAATGATTTGGTTTTGATTTTAAGTTTTAAGAATTTCATTTTGTGGGAAGGGTAGTACAGTCTTTTCATAATGTTTTTAATTAACCAAAGGGTATTTTAGTATTTTCGCCCCCAAAAATCACCCCTTAGCAGACACTATTGGTTGGGGGAAGTAATTTATATCCCCCAATTAGTTTAAGTATCCCCCAATCGCACGTTCATGCTAAACGTGTAACTGCTATAAATGGTAACTCTTGTAGTACCAGATGGGAAGATCAGAATCTTGTTCAAAATTACTTTTTGCTTTTATCTAAATTTTGTAAATCGGATTGTAAGTATGTCTCATTGGGTGTATATAGATCAGCTAATAGTATGGCCAAATATGCTGCTATCTTTTGCTTGTAAGAATTATAGAATGGAAAAGCTCTAGTCCCACATGGACTAGTTTAAGCAGAGGAATGGAAACGAGACTGTATAAAACAAGAAGCTAGAAACGAAAATAAGCATACCTTTCTCGGCCTTTTGGCTAAGATCAAGTGTAGTATCTGTTCTTATCAGTTTAGTATCTGATATGTGAGCCATCGGCTCACACGATATTAAATTAATTTTTTTCATGGGGGAGTTCCCATCACAGTAGCTTGCTGCTGGGGTTCTCATGCGTTGCCTTTGCGTTGCACTATTGCAAAGGCCTGGCGCACCCCTACCAAAACTCGAAACAAAAAAACATTCACTTCCAGCTTATTCGGACATGCTAATGGTGAAGTTCAGACAATTTGTACCAATCTCTGTTTTGTAACATGCCCATATGTGGGGCTAAAAGAACCAATGCCCATCCTGTACAGGTAGTGAAAAATGAAAACGCGCTAGCAGTTCCTGAATTCCTTTTCTTAGGAGTTCGAGCCTTTCTAGTCACAACTTTATATGAAACAATCTTTCCAACATTCTTGCCTAAACCTCAACATTCACGGGCATAGATTTGTACTTCTGTGAAAATGGTGATATTTCTTCTTGCCATCACTTAAAATTTGGTACACCACTTTTTTCTTTGTTTCGACATAATGGAGAAAATTTCCTTAAGTGTAGGAACTAGATTTCCAGACCCCAGGAAACATCTCTTTAGAGGTGTCATTGCTTAGCAAACTTGAACAAAAATTTGTTTTGGTGTTAAGGGAAATGAAAAACACACTGCATAAGGTGGTACACTGTGTTTGGATTCCTCTGTCAATAATTTAGGTGAAGCATATGTCCAACCATAAAAACTAAATAGATAACGGCTTCTTGTGATGGAACTTCCTGGGGTCTGGAAATCTAAAAACGAACTAGAGATGTTTCCCAGTCAGCCATTTCATACGTTGCAAAGTTACTCAAGCTGTGATGTTTGTCTCCAATTTATCCCTTAGAACTGAAATGACCTTCAGCTTGCTATCACCGACTTGAATCATCGATGGTTAATCATGAAGGATGTAGGTTAAACTCTTAAGCTGAAAGCTAAATAGAGGATCCGGAAGACTAGAAACTCGGTTCTGTTTGACAGGATATTTCCATGGGGGAGTTCCCATCACAGTAGATTGCTGCTGGGGTTCTCACGCGTCGCCTCTGCGTTGCACTACTGCAAAGGCCTGGCGCACCCCTACCAAAACTAACAAAAAACATTCGGTTCTAGCTTATGCTGTGGGTCATTAGACGCAGTTTAGTCTAGTCATTATGCTGATAAGTCTCAAACCCCATATCTCAATTGGAATCCTAATGCATGAATGCGCGAAAATTTTGATGATAACTTCTGCTGAATAGATACATTATTCATCGTAGTTTCAGCTTTGAACTTGACTACAAGTCTCAGATCAACCCCTAATGTGCTGCCCGAAGCTTCTTTGGAATGCAAACCTACCTTTCTAGCCAAACTTTTCACCTATTCGCAAGGCTGGAAATCATATTTAACTAGCTATTGGAGTTACAGATACAAGACTCACTTCACAGATGTAGCGTGCCATGGAAAAATGAGTAGTTGAACTGACAAATTTTGTGTAGTCAGGTATCTAACTGCCTAAGTGGCATTTCAGGTGGTGATTCATTAACCAGACTTCATTTAGTCAGGCTTCTAACTGCAAAATGGTTCTGTAAACACTGGGAAAGGGAGCAGGTGGAAACGTTTATCAGTTGGAATTTAGTGACAAATTTTGGGTTTATGAAATTGGCTGGGGTCGCGCGGACGCGTTCCCCCTCATGAACAAATTATGACGTAGACTCTCCCTCAATGGGGAGATCTTAGGCAAGCGCCCTTCCAAAGTGCCATGGAAGTCACTAACCTAGGCCATGATCCTTCATGATCAACCATCGACCCCGTCCAGGTAAGTATGGTTTCCAGTTGCATTTCACTATTTTCTATATCTTTTCTCCTATCCAATCAATGTGGGACTACTATTACCTTTCATTTACATTATTTATAATTTTCATGGATAGAAGTTGAGGCTGTAAATCTGGTCCCTGGAAAGTGCAGTTTACAGAATTAGTTGCAGTATAACTGCATTAATGGTTCTAAGTTTTACACTCGGAAACTTTTTGGTGTTTGATACTGAGCCTGGAAGGCTGGAACGGCAGGGTCTGTAACATTGTTTTCTGAAAATTTAGTATTTTCGGAGTACCTGGATACATTGATCTAATTGGTAATGAGCTCTTATACTATGAAGTATCCAAGACGGTAATGAGTTCTTATACTATGAATGCTTATATCATCCTTAAACATTTCATTTGTTGATCTTTTTCTTGAAAACATCTCCAGCAATAGGATCCCATAGCTGTATACATCACCTTGTGTAGCCACTTCACCACCCATAGCGAAGATTTGTCACCAAAGATATAATTCACCCAAGTGGGAAATTAGGGTTCCCCTGGTAAAAGAATTGAACTGGTATCTTGTTCATTCAGCCGTAGAAAATAACAGAAGATTGATAGGAAAGGTTGCCTCCCTAATGTTAACACATTACACATACAATGAATTGACAAGACAAGGGACGGGATCTGACAGGCATGATACATTGATGCCTCTGAACAAAAATTCAAGATGATTCCCTATAGATAATTTGATATAAGAAACCTACGGCATAAGCATCTTCCTTGATTTTTTAAATTTACTAGCTTTACATCCCGGAATAATACGACTGTTGGACATGTAAAGTTTCAAAACTGTAGGCCGTAAAGTTCGTCATCTTGTAAAGTTTCGTTCTGTAACATACCCTAAACTGTTATCTTGGTTGTTTAGTTCGTTTTCAATTTGTTGCCTTGTGCTAAATTGGAATGCTAACTAGGCATGTTATGAGAGAGCATAAGACTCGAGCAAAAGCTTGAATCCAAAATGCTTAGATTTCATACTTTAAAAGTGCAGACAAGGGGTGTTGAGACAAGTGCGGAATTGCTTAGATTTGGTGGGGGTGCGCCAGGCCTTTGCAGAGAACCCCAGCAGCAAGCTGCTGTGATGGGAACTCCCCCATGAAAAAAATTAATTTAATATCGTGTGAGCCGATGGCCGAGAAACGTATGCTTCTTCAAGTTTCACAATTCCGCTTTTATAGATCATAATATCCACAATGTCTTACAGCTTAACCAATGTAGGATAAAAGATAAAACACTAAAACATTAGGAGTCACAAATATCCTGTCAGATCTCCTTCGTTGCATATCTGTCACTCCATTGAAAGCAATTCCCTCTTTTTTCATTCAAAGTATATAAAGTTAGTACTACTATTTCTCCTCCTTAGTTTACCAAACAAAAATTACTGGCTCTGACCCTCTGGTAGATGTTCTGATTGCGACCATGATCCCCAGTTATGAGTTATCTTATCGGTATACAACTTGTCAACAAACTCTAAGAGAAATATCCCAGTTTGGGTTGCTAATTGTTATGATCCTCCAACTCTATCCACTATATTTTTCGATTGCGATGAAAAGCTTGTACTTCAAACTAAAACAAGAAAGAATGAGTACGACGAAATCGTTCGGGGTCATGGCACTGCATCCTTGCTTCTCTAACTAAGCCCAACTTTTTGGTTTTCTTACTCATATTTTTGGTTTTCTTATTCATAGTTTTGGTTTATGCTCAAAGACTTGCAACCTAAGGAAAGCTGTAATAGTAGGAAGCCTTATTCAAAAGGTCTTTATTCCAATGCTTCATGGATGCAAAATATGGGAGATACCAAGACAGTTCCTTTTCAAACAATACCAACTTGCACACAGATGAAGAATACTGTCAGGTTACGACATGGGCAAATTTGGGAGGAAAGAATTGCTTCATGACTGAATTTTCACAAAGAATTTTTTCAATTAACTGAAAACGCATTTCAATTGGCAATTACTTCGTTCTGGTGGCCCATATGAATGAAATCTGAATAAGGGTTCCCAAAAAGAAAAACATACATAAGAGGATTGTTGCAAGAGATGCAACTATTTTGATGCAATATTTGAATCCCGAAATTCGAGCCTACAAGATCCCTCCTACTCCCTGGTTATATGTATTCTTGTGCTCTTTCGTGGAGTCCGCGATCCAAAGTGTTTCCATGTGATATTTTAGTGCAGCATTTTATGACTTGGCGCTCCAAAAACTTCATCAGTTGTCATGTTACACCCATTTCTTTCCAAGTTCTAATACTTTTTTTTCTTCATTTTCCTCTAAGTGCTGCGCACTTATGTTTGGGATGTCAATTTTTTTATATGGAAGCTGCCATTAAAACCCATTCAATTGTATGCACAAGCCGAACACCCGCACACCCTATTTCTATTACGCACACAGCATAACAAAAAACTGGAATACAAAATGCTTGGATTTCATACTTGAAAGTCCAGACAAACTGAGAAATGGATAAGATTAACTGACAGCTGGAAGAGTCCACCTGCACTCGATGATTTCTGAGAATTAAAATCTTCTTGTACTTTGAATACTTTCTATCACTCTATTGTACTTGAATACTTTCTGTGAATGATGTCAATTTCTCACAGCTGAAGTATCTTAGATTGCAGGGCTTCAATAGGAAGGCCCCTGCCTCTTTGCAAGTAGCTTAGATTGCAGAGGACTTTTGCGTTAGAAGTTCACAACACGACTTACCACAAAGTTCTATTGGATTTCCTCTTTCGAACTAAAACTCAAGTCTAACAACTCTAAGCAGGAACATTATTATACACTCCTTGATCATGTCAAGCAAGTTTTCAAAATATTCTGAATTTTCGAAACAGGAGCACAATAATCATAAGAATGCAAAATGCCCAGATAATTTGTAATTAAAGAGCATAAGCAAAATCATGGAAACTATGAGTTTCAGTGTTGATGTTTGCTACTAATCACAGACATTGTTTTCAAGAAACAACAACAATGGAGAAATAAATCAAACACATTGTAAAAAACTAACAACTGTGTAACGTCGCTAAATGCAAGTAAGTGGCAAGTATTTAAACTCCTACACCAGCTCTAAGATTTCAGTTATTCATATTTGCATCAGTATCTACTTTATCGGTCAATATCTATCATTTCCAATTTACTTCTGCCTTCCCTTATACCAATGCTATATGTAATTCTTTTCGTCTTTCGAATTCCCCCACGGGATCAACACGAGTGTTGTGCAATAATCCCTTCCTATTTTCTCCTTTGAATCACGTGTAAGCTTTACATGCCATTTGATGGATTTTTCTTTTTTCTTTTTTGAAGCATACCATTTGAAGTTTAGAAAACCAAGGAAACCCACCTATCTACTAGGTAAATTTTAAGCTTAATGCTGCATTCCTCCAGGGTAATTCCTAAAAAAATCATCCAAATCTAATGTGCCCAAAGATGTTATTATGTGTGAATTTTGTCATCCACATTATTATGTGGTCCAGATATTACCCTATAAACTTGAGAGGATCGCTTTGGAGTAGTCCGTAGGCTGATCGGATATGACATCCACACATCAAATGTTTATTCTTTTCCTCCCATCTCGTCATTCAATGGCCCTATTAAGTAATGTTTTTCTTCTATACAACCACTGAATAACCCCGATGGGACTTTAATTATGTTGAATGATTAATTAGAGACTATTATATTTGCTCCTGATATATGATATATAACTATTCTACGGTACAGTTATTGTTTGAAGAGGGAGAATCTTTTCACACTTTTACTCTCACACTATTTCACACTTTTATTTAAGCTTTTGCTTGAATAAAAGCTAAATGGTATCAGTTTTGAAGCTAATATTTTAAAGGTATGTTCATCTTGTAAAGCTCTACATACCTACAAAAAATGAGTGCATTTCGAGACGCATAACACCACAGTCTACTACTTTGATAATGAGCCGTTGAAAACCAATGGATTTTTAACCATTGAAATTAAGATTGATAGATGGTGAGGTTTAGTATTTCAAAATACGCTCATTTTTAAGTTCTAAAAAAAACTACTTTCATCGGGGAATCATCTGATTATTGAAGAGTCGGTGCTTTTATAAATTTTTTTTTTTTTTAAATATATCTGGACTCTATCAAGGACTAGATGAATTAACTTTTTGATTTTTGTAATAGTGATTTGGCTTCACCAAGTGTTGATGGTCCTCAATATGGGGATACTTCTTAATTTATGTGTGTTTCTCCGATCCGTATCATTGGAGTTGTCACAGGGACAAAGACTAGAGTGGAAAAATGAGTTAATATTCCCATTCGCACCTAGTAGTGAAATAGGCAAATAGGAAAAACGGATGGGCAAAAAAAATTGAAATTTCGTCTATCCCGTCTCGGCTCAACTTAAGACAATGGAACTAAGAGGCTTGGCCTAGGGATGGTAGAGGATCGGCCTCTGTTGAGACGAGCATCGTCTCAAGCTGTACTGGCCAGCCTTCTTTGAGCTGATAAAGGCTAGTATCATCCAACTTCTCTAATCTCATTCCCTATAAATTCAATCATTTTCAACTCTAAAATCACACCTTCTACATCCAAAATTTCTTATAATTGCAGTTTCAACTTAAACTCTTAATCTCTAAATTATACATCGATTTTTTTAATAATTTCACTTTCAACTCAAACTTTTACTCTCAAACGCGCTTAGTCTCCAAAAAAAATTCCAAAAAAATGGCCACTTCATCACAAACAAAAAATACTTCAATAAAAAATGTCTAACAGAAAACTAGCGGTACAAAATATAATATGGATGAAGATAAGGCTATTTGCAGAGTTTATGTAACACTTACGCCTGATTCTATCAATGATGCTCAATAACAAAATAAAACTCTTTGGGGAAATATTCCTAAGCTTTTTAGTCAGAAAACTGGGAATATTCAAAAACGTGATGCTTCTGGGTTACTAGGTCGTTTTAATGCAATCACCAAGGACATGAACCTATGGGTAGCTTGATGATGCAAATGGCTTGTCAAATCGCGAGCCGTGATACTGAAGTCGATGTGGTGAGTCGCATTTCAAATGGTGTAATTGATTTTAAAACGTGTTATGTTTGTTGTAATAACTAATTCATAAATATTCAAACTGCAGTTGGCGAAAAACTCGTGAGAAACGACAAAGAAATACCTTACGAGTTTCAAGAACGAAGCATATTTCCACATCTTTAGAAAGCTGAACCGGTATAAACCTTATATGTTGAATAAATATCAAGTACCAAAGGAATCACCGTTACGGGACTAGAAATGTTTCTCAGCAACAAACTCAAACCAGAAACAAACTCAAACCCTCATCCCAACACTGGAGGAACCCCACATGGAAATTTTAATCTTAATATTAATGAAAAAGGAGAAAATTTGATGGACAAGGTGCCAAAATATAAAAGACAAACAGAAAGGCATCTCAATATGCCGATCAATCATCAACTTCAGAATACAACCTTCAAGAAGTTTTTGAAAAACAAGAAAAAATTGACATTGTTAAAATAGTATAGCGTAAGAAAATGGTTTTGGAATTTTGTTTAATGCAAGGGGTAAAGGTCTTAAAATTGTATGACACGTATGATTAATTTAAGATCTTTTCCACCAAATTTTCATATCCAATGCAAGGGTGAAGGTCATAAAGAAAGATGACATGGCTAAGTGGGTGTAAAGCAGAAAGTATAGATTAAACTTTCTTCATGACCTTAGGTCTTAAGTCCGCATCATCTTTTTGTCTCTAAATTTTGAATAAAAAGTGTTAGATAAGACCTTGGGGATTGAAGATGAGCTAATAAGTTTTATTTTCATCATATTTTGTCATATAGCAATGACCCACAAGTAAGAAGGTACAAATAATACCTCCACATAGTATAACCTTGACCCCTTGCACTGGAGATTCTCTCAGAAAGAGTTGAGCATTCCATGAACAAATATAGCTGCTTTGCATGGGATCCAAACCCAAAAAAAATCCAAAACTTTTGTGTTCACACTAGACTAGCTAGATCATCTTACATTTTATTTTGGAGCCAAAATGCACACCTTCTAAACCATCTGTTGTATCTCTCTATATCATCCTTGAGATGGTAGAGAGATTAGAGCAGCGAAGAAAGTAGAGACTAATAAAATTCTAAATCTGGTAAAAATCCAATTGTTTTGCCTCTCTAATTATATTTTGAATTTTTGCTTTATAGTTTTAGAGAAATTTGAACTGAATCTTTTAGTTAATTTAATTGCTTCTCAGTTGTTGATAATTAAACATGATTCTCTACTATTGCTTCACCTGATCATTACAAGAAACATCTAGTATAATCTTCATCCTTGTGAAATTCTTTGATTTATCTTTGATTTCTTTTGTGTGTGCGTAAATTTGATCTCAATTTCCCCCCAATATTTTTGTATTTGTTACTTCATCAGACTCTTCACTCGGAGATTAAAGACTGGTAACCTAACAAGCTTAATCGCGTCGTCTAGATCCGGTAACCAATTCAATCTTCAACTCATAACCTTTTGTGTTCTTTCAATTTCTTTGAATTCCCTGCTTCTTCATGGTTGTTGAGTATAATTAAATTATTTTCTAAAATTTCTATTTGATCGTAATGAAATTGGTCCAAGTTTTTACATCTGAGAGTCTGAAATAGTTTTCACTGTCACATTTGTTTGTGTTTTTTTTAAAACTTTTTATAGAAAAAATAAAATATTACTTAATATTATGAAATTTACTTTGAAAGTTAGGTTCAGTTGTATCTTCAAGAAAACCTATTGCAACTCTTTTTTTATTTTTAAATTTAGGTTCAGTTGAGAATCCTGATATGAATTTTCAGATTTCTCACATTTTATTTTGTTTTTTAAAATTTGATATGCAAATTTAAAAATTTAGCTTCATTTTTTTAATCTTTTGTAGAAAGAAAGAAAGATAAATTTGCTCACATTGTTATGTATTTTTTCCAACAAAAGCAAACTGAAGCTTAATCTCATCAAGGTAAAAACTATTAGATGAGTTTGTATATTATTGGTATTGTAATTTCTTATTTCAATTGAGAAATTTTTTGGTAATGTTCACTGTTTTGTGTGGAAATTTGATAAAAAAAAATTATCATTTCAAATTCTGTTTGTTGTTGTGTTATCAAAGGATGAGGATAAAAAACAAAGAATACAATTAGAAAGAAATAAACTGAAATTACTTATGCTCGCTGCAATGGCAAGCTAACGACAATCATTGTCCTGTATGTGAATCACCACTCAACGATTATTGGGAAATCTACCATCATCTCAAAGATCACGTTAACGATAGTAATTCGAAAAAAGATTTAGTGAACTCCGCATAGTTTAGAGAAAAAAATAAACTCACCAAAGATATATATACTCTGTTTTTTTTCTAGGCTTGTCGCGCCCATCTGCATCAAAACAGAAGGAAAAGAAGGGGGTGATGCGGCTGATAAAAGTACTACTGAAGGGGGTGATCGGGTGATTCTCTTGAGAGAATGTTCTAGTGTTACAACAAGGAAGAGACTTGATTCTTAACTTAAAGACATCTTTATTTATACAATACTACAGTTGAACCCCCATATAAGAATATCAATGGGGACACATAAAAACATTATTGTATAGAGGTTCACTAAGAGAAGATTAAGGTTAATTTTAATATATTTGTGTAATAAAAACATGATGATAAACAACGATTTATTTAAAAATGCTCAAACAATTCATAAGATTTCTACTATGTTTAGTTTGTCACAATTCATATGATCATAAATCGAAAACTATATATTCTTTACTATAATATTAAATTATTCTTATATGGAGGTAAAATGATTAAGGAAATTCAATGGAGTCATCATATAAAAGGCCTTCTTAACAATCAACAAATAATAAAGAAAACATCTACTTTTCGTACGACCTAAAATTTGTTGAGGACACCCCGAAATCACACAGTTTTCTTTTACTTAAAATCCAATTCATTCGTTTTACTCCTTTAATTTCAGAAAAAACTAAGGGTAATAACCAAATTCGTTTCTTTTTATTCTCTTCTTCCTCCGAAAACTTGCTCACTCCACATCGATCGACAACCCATAAGAACTTTTTTTGAATTTCAATTGAACAAATTATCATCCTAACTGTGTTTGATTTCAACACTCCACACATCGACTAACCCATTAGGGACTTTTTTGAAGTTTCCATTGAACAAATTATCATCACAACTTTGTTTAGTTTCACTTGATATATTTTTTTGAGGTTTCAGTTGTACAAATTATCATCACATTTTTTTTTATTTTTTTTTGGTTTCAATTGGATACCAAACACTATCAGACCCCGACAACAAACCCACATTTCCCGATTGGAGTTGGGAACTCAAATCCCCCAATTCCAATCGTCATCCAATTTCAATCTCCATCAAACCTATACCTACATGATTAAGCATTCTCCTCAAACTAAAGTTTTTCAAGTAAGTATTATGTATTTAAGTAGAATTCGATCTTACTACTATATTAGCAGGATATTTGTCACTTACACATTTATATTATCTAACTGCTGAGCTATACTTTTTAAAACTTTCATTGTGTAGACAAACTGCTTAAAGAATTAACCAAAAGACAACTGCTACCATAATCATAATGTGCTGACGATGTAGAGTTTTAGTGGTGCTGTAGTTTTGAATACTTTGGGTTGTGCAGACTAAATGTACAAATAAAGAGTCCAGATAGTCGTAGCCGAAAATACAAACCAGGCTTCGTACGTAAGTTGACTCCCTAAAGATATGTTGAACTTTGATTAGTTACTAGAATTAAGGTATATTTTTTCAAGCAAGTTTTTGTTTTTAAGTTAAATTCAATTTTATTGATTAGGTATACAACTAGAATTGAAAACTTAGCTTCAAATTCGAGTACTTATTAGGGTATAGTGGTTTGAATATGATCTCATGGGAAGTTTGCAGTCCGTATTTTGTTCCATGTACCACAATTATCCAATAATGTTTGCTTGGGCATTCTGTTGTAGTTGCATTTTTAGTCGCTTAATAGGCCTTTTTGCCGAGTATAATTTTTTTCATATGAATTGGTGTTATATTTGTGAACATTACCATGTTCTGATTGCTAATATTTGTAGCGGTAATGAATCCCTCTTGGAATATGTGTAATTTCAGAGATTTTCTATAATTTGTTTGTGTCTCCCTTATCTTCGCATCCTAAAATTCTGTTTACAAGCAACATCTCCAAAGGGAAACTCCAATGGGAGAGAAAAACATCCATAACTTTGTGATGATCCATTAGATCTGGATGAAAAAATGCAACTATAGAAGATTTTGTTATCGTTAAATCATGTAAGTCCATATGGTACTCCAAGTTTGAGGAGATCACTGTGGATACTCCATCCGGTCATTGAATGACCAGAAATATTTTTTTTTGGCTTTATAGTTCATCCGGTTTTTGGATGGACGGATATGTTTTTATTTTTTTACTTTTTAAATTCAGCCGGGTCCCACATGCAAGTGAATTTTAACTTTTCTAAATAACATATATTAAAATTATATTTACATGAGTCTATCAATCAATTTATGGAGGTCTTTATACAAACCCATAGTTTAAAAAGTCTCCACAAATAGCTGGTTAAACACATTAGGGATCATCCGAAAGATGTGGATATTTTAACATTCGTAGCATAGGAGTTGCCCTAATGATGACTAATTTCTAGCTAACCAATTGGTATAGGGAAAAAGAATAAAAGCAAGAAATTCATTTAAAGTTAATAGTATCATTCTAATTTAATCAAAATATATTTCGACATGGAGAATCCTGAAGTGATGTACACCACAGATGTTGAACTTACTTATGAATGCTACTAAGGGAAATTCCTATGGCAATGTACAAAACCAATTTTTTGTTGAGCCAGGTTGATGGTCAAACGTAGTTTCTCACTATGGAAAAAAAGTGGATGGTTGACCGTCAAGCACCAGGACGAAGTGTTGCCGCTGGCGTTTGAAGGAAAATCGCTGGCGTACATAGGAGAACCGCCGGCGTTTGAACCAAGACTGCCAACGGCTACTTTTAAACGGTCACCGGAACGGCTAATTTTTACCTCCATAAATACAGCTCGAGTTTGATCTCACAAATTCACAACAATCTTTCATCCGATCAATCTTTTCTTAAATTCAATTGCTTTCAATTTTCAACCATGAATCCTGATTTTGGTTCTTCTGAGGAAGATATGGAGATGGATGAAATGTTGTATGAAAAAGATTAAGAAATGTGTATCAAGTTTTTGCGTCAAATGGATGAAGATGCAATTCAAGATAGAAGAAGGCGAAATTTTATGTTGCAATTACAAACCGGGATCATACCAAATCCTTTAGATCCATAAGAAGTTACGACTAGAAGATGGACGTGGCGAGATCGACATTTTTACCACGACAAGATGATGCATGATTATTTTAATCATGATTGTGTCTATTCTGATGAGAATTTTTAGCGACGATTCCGCATGGGCCGCAACTTGACGCAAAGGATTATTGCCGAGCTTTGTCAGGTACAACCTTTATTTAATTATCAGTAGAGCATTTTGTTCCAACCTTTTTTAGAAAGCCTACTAAGGAAGATGTTCAAAGAATAACTGCAGAAAACACCGCGATGGTTTTCTATGAATGCTAGGTAGTCTTGACAGCATGCACTGGACGTGGCATGCTTTTCCAGTTGAATGAGCAGGCCAATATAATAGGGGTCATTATCCAAAACCAATTGTAATTTTGGAAGGTTTAGCTACTTACGATTGTTGATTTTGGCATGCTTTTTTTGGACTCTCGGGTTTAAATAACGATCTCAACGTTTTGTACAAGTCACTATTGTTTGAAGATCTTAAGAATGGGATCGCGTTGCACTGTAATTTCACGATCAACGGTCGTCACTACACTCAGGGTTATTATCTTGCAGACAGAATCTACCCAGAATGGTCAACTATGGTTCAAGCTTATAGTCATGTAGGTTTTGGACCGACGACTTCGAAGGATATGAAGTACTTTAACACCAACAAATGAAATGCAGAAAGGATGTGCTTTTGGCATACTGAAAAGGAAGTTTGCCATCATAGCCGAGCCTGCACACTTTTTTGATCTTTAAGAAATGAATAAAATTATGCTGACTTGTATCATTTTGCATAACAGGTCATTCAAGAAACCAGACGTGACCCAACCTTGACTAGTTTTCCAGATGAAGATTTGAGGCCGAATCTTGTGGTGCAGCATGGGCATACGGCAAGATAATATAGACTTGCCACTGACAGACTCCAAAACCGTGGAATCTACGGACAACTAAGACAAGATCTAACTAAGCACCTTTGGGTTTTAAAAGGAGCAACAGACGATGCATGGGGGCGAGGCAGAGGCGGATAGATGTTATTTTTCAATTTAGTGTTGTTTATTTTAATTAATGTGTTATTTAATTTAAAGTTGTTTGTTTTTAACTAAACGACTACACTTAAAATTAAAATTAAGGAAATTATATTAAAAGTAATTTTAACCAAACGATTACATTTAAATTAAATTTAACTACTAAACATGAATTAAAATCAATTATCAAGACTGTATTCATCTTCGTTTTCTTCTGAGGCATCATCTTCGTCTTCTTCCACATTCTCATACTGTCCAGTTTGTTGAGGGACTTGTTGTTCCGCCATATCCATTTCCTTAGTCCATACAACAAGTTGTCGTGTATTCATTGTTGAAGTGTTCAAGGAGAGTAGCTTGTTTAGCTTACAATCCTTATAGTATTGTTCTCGCGAAAGACGACTTTTTCGTTGTTGCTTTATAGCAATGTCACAGTCCCTGGCTTTATCTGCTTCTATTTTCAACTCGAATTCCTTATGCTCAGCATAGTTGAACTCGTTTGAACCTCCTTCTAATGCTCGTTGGGCTGCGTTTCTCGCTGCTTTTCCATCTTTCTAACCCCCTCCTCTTGTTCTCTTGACGTTGGTGTTAACGTCTAGATTAGAGTTATGTTGTTCCCGACTACTTGGAGACCCGGTATATGGAGATCAAGTTCCTTCAGGTGAGGAAGCAGGCCCACATTTTGAAAATCCTGCGAGATTGGACCATGTGGTGATCTTGCAGGCACTTGATTACCTTCCAGCAAGTATGGATTAAACTTGTAAAGCACACTCAAAATAGCGAAACAAGTTTCATGTTGGAAACTCGTTTTGCGGGATCTTTGCCACTCTTCCCGACATCTTCATTCCACTTCCGGTTCGCCTTCATCACTTTTTTTGTTGCACCACATTTGAATGATCAAAGCTACATATTCACTAATGGATGCTGAAAATTGTGTGAAAACGATGAGACAACCCTTCGGCAACACATCTATTGGTGTTGCCGGTTTCTTCACAATTTTTTTTAAAAATGTTTTCATAAAAAGTTTTTTTTTTCTTGATAAATACTATTGATTTGATCTAATGTATATAATACATAATTCCTACAAATTGACTCGTCTTCATCCATCGTATACTTACCACCATGAATTCTTGTGTTTCTTGGTTGTGATTGGAGTGTATCTTGTTGTGTATCTTGTTGTGTTTCTTGTTGTGTTTTTTATTGTGTTTGTTGTTGTGATCGTTGTTGTGTTTGTTGTTGTTATCGTTGTTGTGATCGGTGCGATGAGGATGCCATATTTGTTAGAAATGAAATTTATAGATATTTTTTCTGGTAGATTGAGTTTATATGAATAGTTGTGTTTGAAATAAAAGAAAAATGAGTATTGAGATGGTATGAAATTTTGAGGTAGAGATGAAGAAGGTGTGAGTTTTAAGTTTGGAGATGAACTGAATTTACAGGGAAACAAAACGGAATAACAGCCGTTGGATGTCGAGATTGGAAAGTAGCCGTTAGCGGTTTAGTCTCACATGCTGGAGGGTTCACTAGAGACGCTGGCGTGTGAAGGAAAAACTGGCGATTTTGGAACACACGCCAGCGAGTGTGCCTCAACCGCCCGGTTTTCCATCAAGCGCACGCCTATTCTTCCGTCTCACTCAACAAACCAACAATTTGGTGGTTTGCCCATACATTTTTCATGTTTGTTGAGTCCATAGTGGGATCAAAATGAACAAACTTCATGTTTGTTGAGTCCATAGGAACTGCTCTAACCAACTGCCAGTTTGTAGAACCCTCGGACATCAAATTACACTTTGAACCAAAAAAAATGAGTTCCCTATTATTATTTGCAAACTTAAAGACAATGAAATAATTGCTGGCGGCGAAATGGGACCCTGGGTGTAATATACATTTATTGTTTGATTGTTTCTTGATTTTATATTAACCGGAAGCAACACATCATCTATTTCTGACCGCATTATTTGCCATTTCAATGCAGAAACTAAACACAATTATGTGTGGTGCCGCTGCCGGTCCCCTTTTGAGCAACGGTGCGCGGTACTATTTGGCCTGCAACAAACTGCACAACGAAATTGGTTGACGACGATGGTGATTAGTGGTGCACGAAATGCCAGGCCATGATCTGAGTAACCGATAAGAATAAGTCTCATTTTTGTTTTACGATCAACAAACCCATCCTATCCTCTACCTGATTGATGGAGGTTATGCTTCGGTTCGGAGTAAAGGACCCTACCAGTTCGGACGTTGAGGTGCCAAGGATCATCCTTGCAGCGGCCTCCAACGTAACTTTAGATTTCAGGTAACCTTCTCTTTGTGGCAATGAACTGTTTCGATGTATTTCTCAAAACCAAAATTTTCGAATCTATTTCAGTACTTTTACATATTCAATGTAAACCAGGTGATACTGTGGTCTAGCCGTCTTGGCCATTTTTATTTACATTGCCCTCCACCACACCTCTGAAGTTAGCAATCAGATATCTTTTTCTTTAGCAGGTCAACTCCAACCTGATCCGCAGTACACCGGGTGACCTTCAACTTGAGCCCCTTACGGTAGAAAGTTAGGTGAATTAGAGTGGAAAATTACGGTACTGTAAGACTATGCATTTTAAGCATGGATGATATTAAGTATTTTGTGGGATTCTGTATGCATCAGCTACACATTTTAAGCTTGGATGATATTTAGCATTCTGTAGGACTCTGTGAGCATCAGTTTTGGATGTCCATTAGTCAGCTCAAGCGGCAGGCGCGTCACACATGGAAATTCACTAGTGGCTTATTAAGTAAACTAGTACTATATTACATGACTTAATGGACTTAAGAAAGAGGAGCTACGCGCTGAATTTCTAGGCAATGAAATGAAAGCTGCTTAATAGTAAAATATTCTAACCTTTGCCTAGACAAGTCAAGATTCTAAGGTTTAATACCAAAATCCATATGTGACATATCTCCTCTTTGGAAACTTACAGTGAACAACAATAACAGGAACCATTCCAAGTTGTATCTAAAAGCTTCGAAACCTTAGCATTTTTTATGCCCATGAAAACTCCATTGCTGGCAATATTTTGTAACAACTTTGATGAACACGTACATTTTTACAGAACAACAATCTCAATTACAGAACAAGAATCTCAATGGTACAATTGTTCGAATTCCAATAGGTTCTCACTTGATAGGGAAGGCAAGCAGCAAAGTCACGGGGACAACAAAAAAGTGACCATCCCCTTCAATGAGGTTCCAGATTGGTTAATTTGAAGAAATCAACTGGATTGCACTTCTCATCATCCGTAGAGATTTATCGGCGATGGTGGAGCGATTTGTCTGGTTAATTCCGTTAACGAACGAAACCTCAGCCTGCTAACTAGCTATGCGGAGGATTCCCTCCGCGGCCAGCTTCTTAGAGGGACTATGGCCGTTTAGGCCACGGAAGTTTGAGGCAATAACAGGTCTGTGATGGCCTTAGATGTTCTGGGCCGCACGCGCGCTACACTGATGTATTCAAGGAGTATATAGCCTTGGCCGACAGGACCGGGTAATCTTCGAAAATTTCATCGTGATGGGGATAATATGTGTTGGCGTATGAGTGGTATTGGAGACTTTAGTGCTTGTTGGCTCTCTTCCCTGGGCGGCGAACGACAAGCCAGAGTCTCTCAGACGCTAGAGAATTGACTAACACTTTCCCTAAGCTGCGTCTAGGCGAAGCCAGCGCGGTGATAGGAGGGGAGACCTACCACTAATTGGCTTGGAAAGCAATTTTTCCGATTTGCGCGTCACCGAGCCCCGCCTTGTGTTCTCTCTGTATAGCCTGAACACAAGCCAGGATTAAAGGAGTGGGTTGTTGGGTCCGACGAGAACCCCCTAACAAGTATGCGAACAGGTCGGTCCCCCTAACAAATATGGGAACAGGTCGATCCCCCTTACAAGTATGCGAACAGGTCGATCCCCCTTACAAGTATGCGAACAGGTCGATCCCCCTAATAAGCACTATCTTTCAACAGAGCAGGCGTTGGACAGACAAACATGGTGGGCGGCGATACGCGTGGAAGAGGTAGGTGAACCCATAGGGAACTGACTAACACCTTCCCTATGTCGGGTTATGGTGAACCCAGTAAGGTAATAAGAGGGGAGACTTGTTACCATCATGGCTTGGAAAGCAATATCCTATTTCGGCATGGAAGTGCCAGTTATTTTTGCTCCGCCTGTTTGTTCTCCCCGGACAGCCTGTACCCAAGCCAGGATAAAAGGAGCGGGTTTTTGGTAATGACGAAGCCATTGTGAAATCAGTCAACCTTTATGAATATGACAACTAATGAATTAAACGTGGGCGCGTACGGGAAGAAACGACGCGCTGAGCCGGATCCCGGGCGAGGTGATAAGTACACAGTAAGGGCTGGGTCATCACCCCGTACTCAATTTTAAGAAATCCTTTGTGACGCGTCGGCCTGCCCGGTGATAGACGCATTTATGTGTCTATTTTCATCTCTATTGTGTATATTGTTAGTACCCATTTTTGTACTTATTATGGTGTTTTATATGTTTGTAGGTATTGTTGGGCAATAAACATTTTTGGAGAAATCGGCTCGAAAAGTTGATAAATGCAACCCGAAGGAAATTTGCTATTCGGACTCTCACTTTGGATAAGGAGTAACCCATTTCCAGGAAGCTACTAAACACAGACCGGGACTGGATAGGGGAGGTCATCTTCTCAAATTCAAAAAGAAATTTGGCGGGAAAATATATACACGTTTCTGGCAGTTTTGGTGGTAGTGATTTGGAGGAGTTTGAGGTCGATTAAACTGATGTGATTTCAACTTTGTTGTAGTAATAGGTTCGTTCAGATTTGTGAAGATTCGAGTTTTTTTTTAAAATTAATAAAAATATACAATAATATTACAATTGGTGCAAGAGGTACTGGGACTAAGGATTTAATTTTTAGAGTGAAAATAACCAAGACACTAGATTCCACTATTACACATGAATAAATGATGATAAAAATTCCAAAATTCTAATTATTTTTAAAATCTCTTTTTCTTAATTCACAAATTATCAAGCATATTCTCAAACATTAATTGTATCCCTTAAGCATAGATTATCTAACCAAAGCATAACCTATCTAATTGAATCACAACTAATTAGGAAAAATTATGCAAATAATTAAAATTCTGCAAAGCAGTAATTTGAGTGAATTATAAATTACAAAATTAGAGAAAAGTAAAATAATTACCAATTATTCATGCAACAATAGCTTCCTCCATGCCTTGGTTACGCGAGAATTAGCTCATCATTATCATGGAAATATGCTCAAAATTCATCTTTATTAATGCTCAAAAGTGGTTCACAAATGATGAAATAGGAGAAAATTGACAAAAACCGGGTTTGTAACACTTATGTTTGTTACAAACCGAGCTGTTACAGAGAACGATAAAAATGAAGTGTTGTTAACACTGTCGCATTACGACCCTCATCCTTTTGTCGCTGTCACTGTTGAAGAACAACGGTTACCTTGCGTCTAATGTTCTTCGCGTTTATCAGCAGCAGCAGCAGCAGAAACTGAGTTCTGCAACTTGTGATTTCTTCTTCTCTGGCTCTTCTCAGCTCCCCAAACTCTCCACACCCCTTCCTTGTACCTGTAGAACTCTATTTATACTCCTAATCCTCCTTTAATCCGGCCATATCTCCCAAATAATCTTCATTTATCAATATTATTCTCCACGGCCAAAATTTCCATTTTTTGATCTTCCACGCGTTCTCAGCTGTCAACCTTCGTTATTTATTTTCTTCACGAATCTCTGTAGTGCAACACACTCGAAACTCATGCATTACACGCCTCAAACTCGTGTCAAATTCACTTGAACCCGTGAAAACTTGTGTCCACTGTTTTGGATTGAAACACGTTATTAAGCCAAATTTGATCGGAAAAAACACCCATACCAGCTTTCTATAGTCATATCACGTCTACCCATTAAGTTTCAGGGATTTAATCTCACTAAATCACGTCCAAAAATCCATCGAAAATCTGACAGTGAAATGAGTTTATTTTCCCGCCAAAAATATTCTTTCAAACGATGAAGGTGAAGTGCCCTGAATCCAAAACGCGGGTGCCTTGGGGGCGCCCTTATCCATTTTCAGGGTGCCTTTAGTAATTTTGGTGGGTGCCTTTAACACTTTTTTCTGGGGTGTTTTCAACATTTTTTCGGGGTTCCTCCGGTGTATTTCTGGGGTGCCTTTAGTACTCTATTATGGGGTGTAAAGCACCACTTTACGAGCCAATTTCGTCGCAAGAGCTTATTTCTCTAAAAATACCTACAAAGATATAAAACACCATAATAAGTATAAAAATGGGTACTAATAATATATACAATAGAGATGAAAATAGACACATAAATGCGTTTATCATTAAACCTGTTATTTTCATAGGGTAGACTCCTTATGGGTCTAGGAATCTAACATGTGTGTTGAAATCGATTAAACTGGGCTCAATCGACGGATTTTTATCTCAACAGCAAAATATGGAAAGTCACGTGTGTGACCGATTTTAGGAAATTTTAGAGAGATTAATGTGCTATAAACCTTTCCAAAGCTTTATATCTATCTAAGGAAGAGTTTAGAATCAAAAGGAAAGCTCAGAAACGCGTGGAAATCCTAAAACAAGAAATTGCCGCAACTTTGCCGTGAAGAGAAAGGAAGAGATTTTGGAAGATTCTGGAGAGATTTAATCGGTCTTTTTGATATAAATAGATTGTTTGGGTCATATAGAAGGGGTGTCGAGAGTTTTGGGGGCTGATAAGGGCTGAGGAGTGAGAAATCAAGACGAACAGAAAGCTACATGCTGCTGTTTTCTGCTGGTGCGGAGCTGAAGAACACGAAGAACATAAGACGCACACTGAACAGTCGCGAAGAACACGAAGAACTTCGACCCACAGAGAACTGTCGCAGAAGCAGTCTTATGTTCAACTACAGAAAGATGTTATTGTTTTTCACTGTCACTGCTTAATACTTTCAGCGACCATTACTTTCCTTACAAAAAGCTTTCTGTAACTACAACTCATCCTTCTTAATAAAAACACCTTATTTGAGCAATGAAATCAACTTTTGAGCATATTTCTATTATGAGGAGCTAAACCCCTTAGCCGAGGCAACGAAGGAAGCCATTATTCCATGAAAAGTGGTATATTTCTATTTTAATTATTTTTGCAATCTTTTACATGATTATTTGCATATAACTAATATTGAAAAATTGATTTTTATTGAGTAGTTGTGAATTGTTTTGATGGAACATGCTAGGTTTTAAAACTTTTGATGTTTCATGTTTGATGTTTACAATTGTTACTTGAAAAATCTATTAGAGGCAATAAATTAGAATCACTTTAAAAGCAAGAATTGCATGAATATTGATTAGATTGTATCACTTAATTGGTCAATGGTGGAATCCAAAGTCTCGGTGTCTTTTTATAATTTGATATAATTTTATTTGAGTTATTTAATTTAATTTAAGTCTATAAAAAATCCTTCACAAGTCTTAGAGTTCGAATCATTTTTACTACAACTACAAAACACATCACCCGGGTCTGGTGCCAAATAATCAAGGGCCGCTACGTCGACGCCCGGATGTAGTGATCACAAATAGGATAGAAGGGTCCTCGCATGCACCGCGATGGGTGCGAGGGGTAAGGACGCTAGTCGATTCAACCAGGATTCGCGTAGGAAGCTGGAACGTGGGATCGCTTTGTGGGAAGCTGACCGAGCTGGACGCTGTGGCGCGTAAGAGGCACGTGGATATCCTGTGCGTTCAGGAGACTAAATGGCCGGGCGCGAAAGTTCGAGAAGTTGACAGAACCGGCTCCAGACTTTATTTCTCGGGCGAAACTCGGAAGAAAAACGGAGTAGGAATCCTAATTCATAAGGACCTGGCAGAGAAAGTGGTAGAAGTGAAAAGCAAAGGCGATAGGTTCATCATCGTGAGTCTCTTTCTAGGCAAAGTGGCTATCAGCGTTATCAGTGCGTATGCACCCCATGAACGTAAGTGTGGAAAAAGGTCGGGCTTTTGAGGATTTTTACCGTAAACTAGACACTAGAGAAGGAGAACAAGACATATACAGGATTACACGGTTGCGCGAACGGAAGACTCGTGACCTTGTACAGGTAAAATGTATTAAGGCTTCAGACGACCGAGTACTGGTGGAGGACGCAGAAATCAGGGATCGTTGGAAAGATAACTTCGACAATCTTTTCAATGCAGAAAGAGATACACCACCCTCCACCATTGAGGGCGTTGCCGAGAATGTGGAATCGTTCAAGGAGGTAAGGGTCGGTAACATCCATGAGAGTGAAGTCAAGGAGGCCTTGAAAGGGACCAAATTAGGGAAGGCCCTGGGCCCGGATGCAATCCCGATTGAGGTGTGGAAATGCCTGGGAGATGATGGGATAACTTGGCTGACCAAGTTATTCAATAACATCTTCCGGTCAAACCGAATGCCGGACGAGTGGCGTCGAAGCGTGATCGTCCCGATATTTAAAAACAAGGGAGACATTCAGAACTGCTCTAATTATAGGGGAATAAAACTGATGAGTCATACACTAAAGCTGTGGGAACGCGTCATCGATCGGCGGTTACGAAGACAAACCAGCGTCTCACCAAACCAATTTGGATTTATGCCGGGAAGATCGACCACGGAGGCGATTTTCCTGGTTAGACAACTTATGGAAAGATACAAGGAGCAAAAGCGGGACCTGCACATGGTCTTCATTGACCTGGAAAAGGCTTACGACAAAATACCACGTGAAGTAATATGGTGGGCTCTCGATCAGAATAAGGTATCACCGAAGTACATAAACTTAATCAAGGATATGTACGAGGGTGCAGTACCGGTGTCCGGACGAGCGGCGGAGTATCAAGCGATTTCTCGATTAGGATAGGGCTACACCAGGGATCAGCCTTAAGCCCATATATTTTCGATTTAGTGCTAGATCAAGTTACAAGAGACATTCAAGGTGAGATCCCTTGGTGCATGCTATTTGCAGATGATGTGGCGCTTATCGGCGAATCAAAAAAAGATGTACAGGAAAAACTTGAATTGTGGCGCCACACTCTAGAATCGAAGGGCTTCAAACTTAGTAGAACCAAAACCGAGTATTTGAAGTGCGATTTCAGTTTCTCTGGGACAGTTGAAGGGGACATTCTACTGGATGGACAACCTTTACCAAGGAAAGAATCCTTTCGCTACCTGGGATCGTGGCTCCAAAGTGATGGGGGAATCGAGGAGGATATTCGACATCGAACTCAATCTGGCTGGGGGAAATGGCGTCTGGCTTCTGGCGTACTATGTGACCGCAAAGTCCCGCTAAATCTTAAAGGTAAGTTTTACAAAACAGCGATTAGGCCTGCCATGCTATATGGCGCGGAATGTTGGGCGACCAACAATCGGGACACTTTGAAGCTGAAGAGTACCGAGATGCGGATGCTGAGGTGGGCATGCGGACATACGAGGCATGACCGTATCAGGAATGAGTACATAAGTAAGAAACTTATGGTAGCGCCAATCAAGGAGATGCTCGCCCAGCATCGGCTGCGCTGGTTTGGGCATCTCCAGCGAAGACCGCATGATGCCAGTGCGAGTAGGTCGCATTAGGCGCACGGAAGGAAGGATGCAACGCAGAGGCCGACCGAAGCTAACTTGGGATGAGTGCGTAACGAAGGACATGAGCAATCGAAATCTCTCAACAGAGCAGGCGTTGGACAGACAGACATGGAGGGCGGAGATACGCGTGGAAGAGGTAGGTTTCAGGTACGAAGACTAACAAACCCCTTTTTTGTATTCTTCGTCAATTTCTTTGCCACTCAATCAACGAACACGTAAAGACAACCCTGCAGATTATGAAGGGGGGAATCCCCTGTAGCGCTGCAGTTGGCAGGATTGTGAAAGGGAAACACCCCGTAGCTTCTGCAACACGGACATGGTGTAAGCATATCCGCATTAATGGTCGAGAATTCGTAATCCCATAAAACGGTGATTACTTATCACCTGGTCCATAAACAATCGCGGCGCGGGTAGCGTCAAGTATTTTGCTTGCCGTAGTGCAAGTTGTGCAAGGCTTGACAGGCCGGCGTAAAAACTATGTTATATTTTTTAAGAGATATTATCTAGTCGACCCGGTACCTTCTACTGGAAAAGACTTTGGATTTGGATTTGGTAAGCTATTAGGTGTCAAGTCAGTGCAATATACAGGAGCGCAGAATCATGTTCTTCCTCCGGATTCAATGTTCAGACAAGACTAGACAACAGGAAACAATGCATGAACATCTCAGCTGCAAAATGTGGGTGAGACATCTAGCAACTTTTTACGAGATCTTTTTGTTGTATTTGCTTGTAAGCTTGTAAGCAAACACTTTCAATCTTCCTACTACCTACATATCCAAAACACACACACGGAAAAAGAAAAAAAAAAATCTAAGTTATGCTGAAATCCAAGCTATTTGAAATTTTGAAGCTTGGAAGAAAAAAAATGTGGAGTATTAAGTCTGGCCTCCAAACAGGGGTCTTACACATTTTTTCCTAAGATATATTGTAAGTTTGCTTTACAATAGTTTTGGGTGATCTGAAGAATTACACAACAAATATTCTCGCTGCTTTACAATGCCGTATGCATGCACCCAAAAAGAAAGAATGCAGGACAATATTTCAAAAGATATTTTCATCGAAGTGATTCTAGCTGTGTCAATCCTACGAGGCGAAGGATATCAACTTTGCACCCTGTGGCAAGGATCAAGAACATTCTTGTTTTCTCAAGCGAATCCTTAAGTCTTGCATACAGAACAGACTCCTAGGATTTTTTGTTCTACGTTGAAATCGGAAAAAAGAAAGAAGAATAAATCCCGCTAGAAGAAAATAAATTCATCATTTAGAGAAAACAAATGAAATGAAAATAAGAACACGACTCGGGTACACAATAGTTTCTGTACACTGGCTTTATCATCTCCCTGGCTCGGTTAACAAACCCAATTAGAAAGCAAAAAGGCCCAGATGGGAACTAGCGTGGCAAGGTGGGTGGAGCAAGTCAAATTTCAAAGATTCATTGAAAATCCTCCATTGGAATTGGAGTGTCACTGATTCATTCAATGTGTTATAACAATTGGATTTTAATCTGCTCTGAATCATCAGGAACATTGATCAAATAATAAGCAGCAACTCCTGCCGGAAAAAGCGCATTGACTCATGACCAAAAGACACATCCACTAACAAATGTTTCAACTGTTGACCAAAAGACACATCCATTAGCAAACAGATACATGCCTCTCTTGAGGTCTTTTCTTGAAATTTCGGATGCCACACGACTCTCTAGTTTTGTTGAAAATGTGAGAATCCATATGGTGACGACACATCAGCCTCAACGTTCTCCTATATACAAAAAAGTATTGATTAAAACTTAAAAGTATGAAAATGTTAATTTTCTAAATCATAGCTTCTCTATGGTTTTTCTCTTTGATTCCATTGTTCTTCCATCTTCTTATCTGAAATTCTTTCCTTCTTTTCAAAATTCTCACCCTGATTTCACCAAGGTGTTATTTAATAAGTTTGCACAAATCCCAACACTAGCAGTCCTAGCTTATTCTTAGAGGAGATCCACTAATTATTTCAAGAATTTTGTGAATAAATTTCATCTTCCTCCTCAAATAGTCTGACCAACTAAACTTTTTAGAAAATCCATCGATTGTGTTAGATTGTTAATGATTACCAGTAATAAACCAGTTAAATCATTTACATAGAAAAAAGGATCAAATTTATTGAATCACCTACTGCTGTATGAATTAAACTAGTAAAATTATTTGTGGATATATCAAAACATCTAAGAATAAGTTTTTTTTCTTTCTTTTTTTCGAAAGAAAAAAGTGGTAAAATATATTAAAATAAATTTTTATAAGAGGTTACAAAGTGCTCGCCAAAAAGAAGTTTATCATATAGGTAAGTGGTGTCCAGAGTTCCCAGAATAGTGAAACCTGTCACCGAAGTGGCAATTGAACCAATGAGATTGTTCTCACTCAAGTTAAGTAACAAAGTTCGAGAAAGATGAGAAGTTAAAACTATGAAGTGTACCTTGTATCCCAAAGTTGTTAAATTCGATTCCACGAAGCTTCCTTCATTGTTGCAAGTGACTTCATACCAATTACGTGGACTTGTTGTATTCGCGGTAGAATTCATCTTCCACAAAGAAAGAAGAGAATGATTTTGGTTAAGAATGGTTGATTTCCATCTTAAAAGAGCATCTACTTCTTCTTCAACTTTACTTGCAACTGTTTTTATGAGTCAAAGAAAAAGAAGACTTGAAGCAAAGACACCAATACTGTAAGATGAAGCAAGCATTTAGTACCAAAACTAATAAAGTAGCAGAGACAATGTTCATTGGTAAAATCATTTGAAAATTATTAGGAGAATCATTTTAGTTTCCAAGTGATGGTTAACTAAGTCCCATGAGGTGGTGCTATATTAATGTAATAAAACATAGTATCCTAAGATGAAATCATACATATATTCAATACACAATCAAGTAACAAGTTACATAGATTATGTCGATGTCGCATTTACGAAGTTCAAAAGATAAACGTTATACTTCATAATTCAATATACTTCCTTGACACTTTGATCATACTAATATGACCAAGTCTAATACTAGAGTATCATATGTAACCTCGCATGTTATGTTTTCATTCTTAAACGACTTGAAAGAAACGATAAGAATGAAAACAAGTGATCAAGTCAGTATTACTAACCTCAAGTGGAAGGATGATGTTTTCGTTGTAGTCGTTATGTATTCACGTTCTTCAGGTTTTTGGAGTAATACTTGTATGTCTCAACATTCATAGAATTTCTAGTCTAACCTAAACGAAGTTGACTCTAGTAGTTTTAATCAAGTCACTCTAATTGAGTTTTAATACTAAAATATGACAACATACCTTAACATGCCAACACTTGGTGGGTTCAACCGAGTAATGCCCTAACATTACTTATTATATGATTCATAACAAAAAAAAACTGCGACCTCCAGTCTCCTAGCAAATCAATGACATTCTAGCCAACAAAAGAAAATAATTATGAGCCATTCTTTGTACTAAATCGAACGAGTTAACTTTATTCAGGACTGGGTAAAACCAGATATGTGCAAATCAGGGCAGTTGTCCCAACCTGTCAATTGACTCCGAAGACCATTTGTCTATTAAAGAGTTTTTTACAAAAATTTATTGTCACACACGCATAATATTTTTTTATTTTCTTGAACTCGTTTATTCATTTTCACCGTTAGTTAATTATTTAATTATTACCGGCACCCGTTCTTACTCATTCATAATTGTAATTGTATTTATGTGTTATTTCTGATAAGTCATCGTTTTATTTGATATTCTCTGCGATTATCTTGGGAAATTATATAGAATCTTAGATAAACGTTTTTTTTAATAGAAAAGACACCTACTATATTAACTAGTATAAGAAAACATATAATCTTAGATAAACATAAGTTATTTATGATGTGTCATTTGTTGAGAATACTAGGGTCGGACCATTACACATTAACCTCACAAACACCATAAAGTTTTTCTAAAATTTGTATTTGAATTTCAAAACTTTTTGAAAACTTTTTTTTCGAGATTTCAGGAATTGGCGGGCATTTCATGCTAAGTAAATTCCACCAATTCTATTCTCTATAAATATCAACATTGAGGGAGTAGATAATCATAACAATGGAGAAAGTAGTTAAAAATAGAGAGATAGAGAGTATTATAGATCTGGTAATATATTTTGCCTCTCTACTTATATTTTTTTATTTGAATTTTAAGCTGAATTGATCTTATTGTTGTTGTTGATATTTAAAAGGATTCTCTACTACTGCTGCCTAATCTGCTCATCAGAATTCATCAGGTAAATTTTGGAACCTCTCTTGTTATCTCTGATTTGATATGGTTTTCTTTAGATTCAATTACAAGAAAAAGTTTTCTAATTTGTAATATCTCTTGTTATGTCTTGTCACCTAGGCCCCAACCCAAATCCAAGAAAAAGTTTACTTGAGATTCAATTACGGTATATTTGTAGCTGTAGTATTTTTAGTGTAAATTTTGTGATTTTTCAAAAAAAAATTGAACTTCATCTTCTTCTTTAATACAAGAAAAGACTCGCGGTCTAGTTTGAGTACTTTGATTCAATGCTAAGTCGTTCAAAAGTTTGTTAATCCTATAGATTTTTGATGACTATCGCTTTCTGTTTTTGTAATTTTTTTAACTCAGATTTGAAGATGAAAGTGATTAAATGAAATCAGAAGAATATAAATTATGAGATTATGAAACTGAGCAAAATTGTATTGTAATCACTGATTCATGTGAGAATCATTCATAAATGAGTAGATCGATTGTTTTTGTTTAAGTGTTTTGAAGCTCTGTTCCACGAAATCAGTTTGTAATAAGATAAAGCAGATCATTTTGTATGTTTGATAGATTACTTGGAATCTGCTCAAAGCGATTCTATTTATGATTTTTTTTTCTTGTTTTTGTGTTGTTACTTCAGTTATTAAGATAGCGGCATATTGACTTTGTAATAATATAAGTACAAATTCAACGAAATTTAACATATTTACTTCAGTTACTACAATTACTTCAGTTATTAGTATAACTTATCAAATTAGGTATGATAATCTCTATATCGTCATGTTTTGTAGGATATGGATAAACAAAGGTCAATTGTGCAGTCTGAGAATAGAAAAAATGTGGTAATGGTGAAAAACAAGGTTTCTGATATGCTTATCGAGTTATGGAGAGCAAATGATAAGAGGTGTGTATGCGACAAAGATTTTGGGGACATTTATGAGATCCCAGTCACATCAAAGATCAACAAGCAGTTAGACGTCTGAGACTTTTGTAAAAGTACTTTTCTAATGTGCGTTGCTGTGTTGTGTTGTGAGAAAAAAACAGTTAGACGTTTGGTAAAATATCAATTAAAGTTAAAGCTGATTAAAAAAGCAATCAAAATGTGTTTGGTTAAATATCAAATTCAATCATTGTTGTTGTAGCAAATGAAAAAAACAAACACATCTTTGAAAATAGTTTTATTCAATTTTATTGGGTTTAAAAAATATTAATTGGTTTACTATTATATATAAATATATATAATATTGAATTACTAATTGTTACCATTAATATGATTGCTAAAAAAACTTATTTTACTTAACCACTTTTTAATTTTCAAACAAATAATTAAATAATTAAATAATATTTTATTTTATTTTTATTATTGATAAAATAAATGAAATGGTATATAAAATAGCTTGAAAATAGAAAATGAAAATATTAAAAGAATAAAATATAAGAAATAAAAAATTGATTGCATAATACCGTATGACCTTGAGTAGTCATGCAATAACTTTTTTTCCCTTTTTTGTTTTCTAACATTTACCAGTTTTTAGATCACCTAGATGAACACAATATTGGTGCACATAAGAGATTCCGAAAGGAAATGTTAAAGTCCCTCGGTGCAGTGCAAGTGATATTGATGATTCATCGATAGAAACATCACAAGTAATAACGCATTTTGTTGGTCGTACTTTTTGTTTACCCTCTATGTATGCTTGGCACGTGTGTCGCGGTAATTAGTGATGTTATAATTAAGTCGGTAAGTTTTTTTATGGCATGTGTGTAAGTAATTAGTGACGTTATATTTAAGTCGGTAAGTTTTTTAATCTCTCTGTTATCTAAACTATGAATACTGGTCTTTAGTATTATTTTGTGATAAGTTTGAGTGGTCTAATATGGAAGATTCAATACCACATTCAGATTATAGAGAATTCTATTATGGTATCGTGAGGTTAAGTGATCGCTTCCGTTGTGAATCATCAACAATGATGATATCTGTCACATATTGTTACATTATTAACTAAATTATTATTCGTAAGCTTTAGATTTAAAAGGATGGTACTAAAGGATTCTTGGAATATGACCCTTGAAGTGGTTATTACTTGCTACCAATTGTTCGAGCGTTCCATTTTGACATATATGTTTTGAGGTAAATAACCAGAAAGCTTGTTCTCAAAAACATACAAAAAATTTCAACTATTTTTTTAAGGTTAAATTCACAAAGATACCGTATTAATAAAAGAAAGAAGTAAAACTGAAACTTGAGAAGGGATTAAACCGAAATCCCACGCAAATATAAAGAGAGAAGAAAATTAAAATTGTTAGAGCACTGCTCGGTCGAACTCGAATGCGTTGCTATCTCAAGCATGTTTGTCAATGTTAGCGATCAAAACTATAAGTCTTGATTTCTAGCCTATTTATAGATGTCTCGGACTAGGGCATAGATTGTGTAGTTGAGCTTAGACTTCACAGTGTTCATCATTTGAAGACGAAGAACTACTAAGGGGAGCTTGTGGAACTTCATCAACAAAAGGTATGTGGAGACTGAAACTCATCTATCACTTGGAAAGTCTATTTCTACTCTATCTCCTATATTGAGACATAAGTCGTTTTACGATATAGTTTTCTATTATACACATTTGAGATTTCGAGTTGAGTTTATCTCGCTTACATATTTCTCGAAATATGTGTTGGCAAGCTTTCGCTTCGACCAAGTTTATCTTATATCATGTGAAAATTTCCGAGTAACATCTTACATGGTTTGTGTGATATAATCATTTGGTATAGACTTAGAATGTTTCGTTAATGATTATTTCAATATCTTGAAAATTGCTTTGATGCTAATAGTGTGTGAAAACGGCTATTGTCATCCTCTAAGAAAGTTTCAATGATTGAAATAAAGAGTTTAGAATCATGTAACCATGTTTGGATATAAACATAGTGTGTTATCACATTTGTGTATAAGTCCAAAACCGGGAACCTGAGGTATGCGTACCCGTATGCGTACTGTCGGTTGTTGGATGTATGGGCAAGTATGCGTACCCGTACGCATACTGGCGGAAGTCTCACGTCCGTGAATTTATGCTGGAGTTTGGAATGTAAATTGGTATGCGCACCCGTACGCATACCGGCGTAACCAAACTCGGTCCGGCTACTTAAGTATGCGTACCCGTTTGCATACTTGAGTTGGTTACTTTCTAAAATCGGTGGTGTACACGAACTTAAACATTTATAAAATAAGAAATGCAATCTTTGCAAACCGTGGCTATAATGTTCATGTATTGATTCGAGTGAATCAAACCGATTTTTCTTCAATTGTGTTCTTGTATACTTCTATGAGAATATAGCAATTGAACGGCTCTTTAACTAGTTTCATTTGAGTTATTTGAACTAGTTATGGTTAAGATGAATAAGGTTGATATGAGAGTAATCATATTGCTAACTTCGGTTAACTATTGTCTAGCCAACATGGTGTACACGTTTGGGTACGGTTACATAAACCTAAATGAGGTTACATTTCATTTGTGTGTAACAAGCTAAGTTCGATCTAACGGTTGAAAGATATTAGCTTGGTTGAATCAGGTTTTTCATCTAACGGTGAATATTGAATGCTTTGTTACCAAGGTAACTTGGATTGCAAACCCTGATTTGAAAACTATATAAAGGAGAACTCTAGCAACTGGGAAACCTAATCCCCACACCTCCTGTGTGTTACTAGTTGCATCAACTAGATTCGATTCTCCTTTAACCTTAGGTTTCTATCGAGACCCTGTAGGTTAACGACCTCAAAGACTTCATTGGGATTGTGAAGCCAGACCCAACTATTTTCTTTGTAGTTGCGTGTTCTGATCTTACCCGATTCTATCATTTGAGTACTATCTTCTCTAAGATTTTCTTGAGATTTAATATCCGATAGGCAAGATAAAAAGTAATAACAAACACCTTCGTCTCATCGTTTGTGATTCCACGATATCTAGTTTCGCCATCATATGATTTAGATTATTGTGAGTTGATTGATAATACTAGGCTGTTCTTTGGGAATATAAGACCGGTTTATCAATTGGTTCCTGTTCACCTTGATTTATCAAAAGACATAACAAAAACTCTTGGGTATTTCTGTGGGAGACAGATTTATTCAATCTATAGACTTTTCTGTGTGAGATAGATTTATTCAATCTATAGACTTTTCGGTGTGAGACAGATTTGTTTATCAAGTCTTCGACTTTGGATCGTATCAACTCTTGGTTGTGGGTGAGATTAGCTAAGGGAATCAAGTGCATAGTATCCTGATGGGATCAGAGACGTAAGGAACGCAACTGTACCTTGAATCAGTGTGAGATTGATTAGGGTTCAAATACAGACCAGTCCGAAGTTCATTGGTAGTAGGCTAGAGTCTGTAGCGGCTTAATACAGTGTGGTGTTCAAAGATGGACTAGGTCCCGGGGTTTTTCTGCATTTGCGGTTTTACTCGTTAACAAAATTATGGTGTCTGTGTTATTTCTTTTCCGCATTATATTTTTTATATAATTGAAATATCACAGGTTGTGCGTTAAGATAAATCAATTAGATAATCCAACCTTTGGTTGTTGATTTAAATTGATTGACACTTGAACATTGGTCTTTGGTACCGTTCAAGTTTTTTCACATAATAATCAGGCTTGCGGATTTCTATCTGTTTGATTTGCTGATTACATTGTGAAACAGAGATATTAAACTCTTTGATATACTTTTCTCTAGATTGAGTCTAACTGTCTAGTTGATTCTCTAGAAAGTATATTGGAGTAAGTCCTCTCAGATTGCCAAACGAATTGTTGGGTGTGGTTATTAGACCCCCGCATTTTCAAAAAGGAAAAAATAAACTAAAAGAGAAAGAATATCTTCAAGCTAACACATTGTACGTAGCTCGAGGACTAGGTTCGGGATGTTTCAAATAGATCCCTCGTTTCGTATAGCCTTTTTCTTTTTAGAATTATGTAAAACATGTTGAAAAACATCCTCAAAGGGAGAACAAGATATATATCTTTAGAGAGTATCCTTTACCACCATATTCTTTCATCATAACGATATTTGATAACCATAATCATTAATATCGCAATACATGGCTAGCATACTAAATCTATCGATACCGGTATGATATGTATATGTGGTTTGGGTAGTTTGTGCGGGAAGTTATAAGTTTGGTTATTTATATGACATTATGTGACAATAAAAAATCAAAAGTATGAAAATGGTGATGTTAATTTTCTAGGTCATGGCTTCCCTATGGTTTTTCTCTCTGATTCCATTTTTTTTTTCCATCTTCTTATATGAAACTATTTCCTTTTCTTCAAATTTTTTCTCTCTGATTTCACCAAAGTGATACTTGATAAGTTTGTACATATTACAACACTAGCAGTCCTGGTTAATTCTCAGAGGATATCCATTAGTTGTTTCAAGAATTTTGTGAATAAATATCATCTTCCTCCCCAGATAAGTCGGATCAACTAAACTTTTTTAGAAAATCTATTGACCGTGTTACATTGTTAATGCCTACCGGTGATGAACCAGTTAAATCATTTACTTAAAAAATGAATTAAATTTATTAAATCACCTACTGATGTATGAATTAAACCAGTAAAATTATTTGTGGATATATCAAACATTTAAGAATAAATTTTCTTCTTCTTTTATCTGTAAGAAAAAAGTGGTAAAATATATCACAAAGTGCCCGCCAAAGAAAAGATAATCATATAGGTAAGTGGTGTCCAGACTAGTCAAACCGGTTATAAAAGCGGCGATTGTGCCAATGAGACTGTTCTCACTCAAGTTAAGTAAAAAAGTTCGAGAAAGATAACAAGTTAAAACTATGAACTGTACCTTGTAGCCCAAAGTTGTTAAATTCAATTCCCCTCGTTAAGAGAAGAGAATGATTTTGGTTAAGAAAGATTGATTTCCATGCATCTTAAAAGAGCATGTACTTCTTCTTCAACTGTTACTTGCAACAGCTTTTTATGAGTCAAATAAAAAGAAAAACTTGAAGCAAAGACACCGACACTGTGAGATGACACCAGCATTACATTAGTATCAACTAAAGGCAATTCCTATGGTATGGATGGATAAACATCCGCCACATCTCAAGGATAATCCTTATAAATAGGGAAGATTATAAACTTGTAGATATTTTTTCCACTATGGAAATCCAGATAGATATCCACAAATCTGGACCCACAATATCTTTTAATATTTTTTTTTAAAAAAGTAAAAATGATTATCATCCGGGAAAAAAGCAATCGTTTTTCTTTTTATATTAAAAAATAAAAATAAAAAGTTGTTACGTCCGGTCATTGAGTGTGCGGATGATGAAAAAAAAGTCATTCGGTCATTGAGTGACCTTATGGAACCCTGAATCCTATCCGGTCATTTTCAATGTCTGGATGAATACTCCACATTGTTCACTTCAAATCTGTGGAGTACCTACTAGATTTGTGGAGTGTTTTTCTTTTCGGTCATTCAATGTCTGGATGGATACTCCATGTAGTCCTCTTCAAATCTGTGAAGTACCTACTAGACCTTATTAATCTGCGTGGTGTTTTTCTTTCCATAGTAGCATTTTTTTCTCATATTTTGTTGACCATCACAGACGTGTAGATAGAAATTTTTCTCCATAAGAATTGCGTTAATAAAGCAGCAGAAACAATGTTTTCTCGTAGAATCATTTTGAAATTATCGGAGAATCATTTTAGATTTCAGGTGATAGTTAACCAAGTCCAATGAGATGGTGCTATATAGTGTCATTTCTTTTTGTTTGGTTTTGCTTATCAGAAGACTTAACTTGGAGTCAAGTCGATATACGCGTCACTAATATTTATCTGCATTTTGGTCGACTCACTGACACATGACATAGTAATTGAATCTTTAACAGAAGCTCATTTTCTTAAGAAATTTGCATGGACTCCAAAAGTACGCACAATGGTAAATCTTTTACCAGTGGTTCTCTACGAACCGCTGAAAAGAAACTAGGTAAAAATCGGCCTCTCACATGAAGGCGGGTCCCATAGCTTTTGGAGGATAAGCAGGGCCATTTTCGGTCCCATCATGAAAAAACTATGAGACAACGGTTTTTAAGTAGCTTTTTTCCGGCAGTTGCTCAGAGTTTCTGATTTTTTAGTTTGTATAGGACTTCCCCCAAAATATTATGCACCAATATGTGGTGGTAAAGACATTTGTTCCTCTAAAACAACCATAGTTACTAGTAGTGCGGCACACTAACCGAACTGGAAATGCAACTAAATTATTATTCGTAAGCCATAGATTAATTAAAAACGTTGGTACTAAAGGATTCTTGGTTTATGACCCTTGAAGTGGTTATTACTTGCTACTAATTATTCGAGCGTTCCGTTTGACATATGTTTCGAGGTAACTAACCAGAAAGCTTGTCCTCAAAAAAATACAATATTTTTCAACTATGTTTTATTTAGGTTAAATACACTAAAATAAAAGTAAAACTGAAACATGAGGAGGCATAAAACCAGAACCTCATGAAGAAAGAAATAAAAAAGAAAATTAAAACGAAAGAAATTAAAAGAAAAAGAATACATCTTCAAGCTAACATATTGTGTACCTCAAAGAAAACTTGGTTCAGGATATTTCAAATAGATCCCTTGTTTCCTATGAGCCTTTTTCTTTCTATGATTATGAAAAACATGTTGAAAACCATCCACAAAGGGGTAACTAGATATATATCTTTAGAAAGTATCATTTACCACCATATTCTTTCATCCTAACGATGTTTGATAACCATAATCATTAATATCAGAATACATGACTAGCATACTAAATCTATCGGTACCGACATGATATGTATATGTGGTTTGGGTATTTATATGACATTACGTGACAATTAAAACTTAAAAGTATGAAACTGGTGATGTTAATTTTCTAGATCATGGCATCTCTATGGTTTTTCTCTTTGATTCCATTGTTCTTCCATCCTCTTATATGAAATTCTTTCCTTCTCTTCAAAAAACTTCACCCCGATTTCACCAAGGTGTTATTTAATTAGTTTGCACATATCAGAACTCTAGCATTCCTAGCTAATTCTCAGAGGAGATCCATTAATTATTTCAAGAATTTTGTGAATAAATTTCATCTTCCTCCTTAGATAGTCAGACCAACTAAACTCTTTATAAAATCCATTGACTGTGTTAGATTGTTAATGCCTACCAGTAATGAACCAGTTAAATCATTTACATTAAAAAATAGATTAAATTTATTGAATCACCTACTGATGTATGAATTAAACTAGTAAAATTATTTTTGGATATATTGAAACATCTAAGAATATTTCTTTTTTCTTTCTGTTTTTTTAGAAGAAAAAAGTGATAAAATATATTAAAATAAAGTTTTATAAGAGGTTACAAAATGCTCGCTAAAAAGAAGGTTATCATATAGGTTAAGTGGTGTCTAGATTCTCCAGACTAGTGAAACCGATCACAGAAGTGTCAATTGAACCAATGAGATTGTTCTCACTCAACTTAAGTAACAAAGTTTGAGAAAGATGAGAATTTAAGACTTTGAAGAGTACCTTGTATCCCAAAATTGTTAAATTAAATTCCACGACGCTTTCCTCATTATTTCAAGTGACTCTATACCAATCACGTGGACTCATTGTATTAGCAGTAGAATTCATCTTCCACAAAGAAAGAAGATAATGATTTATGTTAAGGATGGTTAATTTCCATCTTAAAAGAGCATCTACTTCTTCTTCAACTTTTACTTGCAACTGTTTTCGTGAGTCAAAGAAAAAGAAAAACTTGAAACAAAGACAGCAATACTGTAAGATGAAACCAGCATTAGTACCAAAACTAATAAAGTAGCAGAGACAATGTTCATTGGTCGAATCGTTTTGAAAATTATCAGGAGAATCATTCTAGTTTCCCAGTGATTGTTAACCAAGTCCCATGAGGTGGTGCTATATTAATGTAATAAAACATAGTTTCCTGATATGAAATCACACCTATATCCAGTTCACATTCAAGTAACAAGTTACATAAATCATGTCGCATTTAGGAAGTTCAAAAGATAAATGTTATACTTCGTAATTAAATATACTTCCTTGACACGTTAATCATACTAATATGACCAAGTCTAATACTAGAGTATCATATATAAACTCGCATGTTATGTTTTCAATCTTAAACGATTTGAAAGAAACGACAGGAATTGAAACAAGTCAAGTCAGTATTACTAACCTCAAGTGGAAGTATGATGCCTTCGTTGTAGTCGTTACGTCTTCACGTTTTCCAGGTCTTCAGAGTAATACTTGTATGTCTTAACATTCCTAGACTTTCTAGTCTAACCTAAACGAAGTTTACTCTTGTAGTTTTAATAAAGCGACTCTAATTGAGTTTTGATACTAAAATATAACAACCAACCTTGACATACCAACGCTTGGTGGATTCAACCAAGCAATGCTCTAACACTAATTATTATAGGATTCATAACAAAAAAAAAATATGCAACCTCCAGTCGCCTAGAAAATCAATGACATTCTAGCCAACTAAATAAAATAATTATAAGCCCTTCTTTGTACTAAATCGAACCAGTTAACTTTATTCAGGATTTGGTAAAACCAGATATGTGC
Organism: Papaver atlanticum; assembly: GCA_023531105.1. Taxonomy (NCBI): domain Eukaryota; kingdom Viridiplantae; phylum Streptophyta; class Magnoliopsida; order Ranunculales; family Papaveraceae; genus Papaver; species Papaver atlanticum. Next base: position 935,132 of record JAJJMB010018262.1, on the reverse strand, counting down.
AAATCAAGGCAGTTGTCTCAACCAAATCAATCGACTCCAAAGTCCATTTGTCTATTAAAGATATTTTTTTTTAATTTACTGTCAAACACGTATAATATTTTATTTTTTTGGACCCGTTTGTTTATTTTCACCATTAGTTAATTATTTATTACTGGCACCCGTTCTTACTCACTCATAATTGTAATTTTATTTATGTGTTTATTTCTTATTATTCCTCATTTTATTTGATATTCTTTGTGGTTATCTTGGGGAATTATCTAGAATCTTAGATAAACCTTTTTTTTTACATAGAAAAGATACTGATTATTAACTAGAAGAAGAAAACATATAATCTTAGATAAACGTAATTTATTTATGATGTGTCATTTGTTGAGAACACCAGGATCGTACCATTATACATTAACCTCACAAGCACCATAAAGTATTTCTAAATTTGTATTTGAATTTCAAAAAAAATCGAAAACTGTTTTCGAGATTTTAGGAACCGGCGGGCATTTCATGTTAAGTAAATTCTACCAGTTCTATTCTCTACAAATATCGACATTGAGGTAGTAGATAGTCAGAGCAGTGTAGAAAGTAGATAGATAGATAGAGAGAGATATATAGAGAGTATTATAGATTTGGTAATATATTTTGCCTCTCTACTTATACTTTTTGAGTTTTTTTTTTTTTTTTTTTGAATTTTAAGTTGCATTAATCTTATTGTTGTTATTGATATTCAAACGGATTCTCTACTACTGTCACCTATGCCTCTACCCAAATCCAAAAAAAAGTTTTATTGAGATTCTATTACATGTGTACGGTATATTTGTAGTTGTAGTTTCTTTAATCTGAATTTTTTTTTTGATTTTTTTTTTTTTTTGAATTTCATATTCTTCTTTAATACAAGTAAAGACTCGCGATTTCTAGTTTGAGTACTTTGATTCAATGCTAACTCGTTCAAAAGTTTGTTAATCCTATAGATTTTGGATGACTGTCGCTTTTTGTTTCTCTAGTTCTTTTAGCTCAGATTTGAAGTTGAAAGTGATAAATAAAACCAGAAGAATCTAAATTATGAGATTATGAAACTGGGCAAAATCGTATTGAAATCACCAATTCATGTGAGAATCATTCATAAACGAGTAGAATGATTGGTTTTTGTTTGAGTGTTTTGAAGCTCTATTACAGATGCTCATAATTGAACATTTTGTATGTTTGATATGGTACAACATTTTTTATGTTTGATAGATTCCTTGAAATCTGCTCAAACCGATTCTAATTTGGATGTTTTTTTTTCTTGTGTTGTTACTTCAATTATTAGGATAGTGACAGATTCACTCTGTAATAATATAAGTAAAGATTCACCGAAATTTAACATAATTGATTTGATTTCGTTCAGTTACTTCAGTTATTAGTATAGCTTGTTAAATTAGGGTAAGATAATCTCTATATATGTTTTATAGGATATGGATAAACAAAGGTCAATTGTGCAATATGAGAATAGAGAAAATGTGGTGATGGTGAGAAACAAGGTTTTTGATATGCTCATCGAGTTTTCGAGAGCAAATGATAAGAGGTGTGCCTACGACAAAGAATTTGGGGACATTTATGAGATCTGCAGTCATGTCAAAGTTCAAAAATCAGTTAGACATTTGGTATTGATGCTGCTTTTGTAAAAGTACTTTTCTGATGTGCGTTGATGTACTGAGAAAAAAAAATAGTTAGATGTTTGGTAAAATATTAATTAAAGTTGAAGATGATTAGAAAAACAATCATCAAATTCAACCATTGTTGTTGTAGCAAATGACAAAAAAAAACACATCTTCGAAAATAGTTTAATTCAATTTTATTGGGTTTCAAAAAAGAAATTTGTTTGCTATTAAATATAAATATATATAATATTGAATTACTAAATGTCACTATTAATATTATTGTTAAAAAAACTAATCTTACTTAACCACTTTATATATATATATATATAGAATTTTCAAACAAAAATTAAGTAATTATTTAATATTTGTTTTTATATTTATTATTGATAAATTAAATGGTATATAAAATAGTTTGAAAATAAAAAATAATAATATTTAAAGAATAAAATACAAGAAATAAAAAATTGATTACACGATACATGGCCTTGAGTAGTCATGCAATAAAAAAATATTCTTTTTTGGTTTTCTAACATTTACCAGTTTTTAGATCACCTAGATGAACACAATATTGGTGCAAACAAGAGATTCCGAAAGGAAATGTTAAAGTCCCTCGGTGCAGCGCGAGTCATATTGATGATTCATCAATAGAAACATCATAATCATCCTAAGTAATAACACGTTTTGTTGGTCGTACTTCTTGTTTACACTCCATGTATGCTTGGAACGTGTGTCAGTAATTAGTGGTGTCATAATTAAGTCGGTAAGGGTTTTTAATCTCTTTATTAGCTGAATTATAAATATTGGTCTTTAGTACTATTTTGTAATAAGTTTGAGTGGTGTAATATGAAAGATTGAATACCAAATTCAAATTATAGAGAATTCTATTATGGTATCATGAAGCTAAGTGATCCCTCTTCCGTTGTGAATCATCAACAATGACGATATCTACTACATAGTTTTACATTATCAACTAAATTATTATTCGTAAGCCCTAGATTTAAAACGCTGGTACTAAGGGATTCTTGGTATATGACCCTTGAAGTGGTAATTATTTGCTACTAATTATTCGAACGTTCCATTTGACATGTGTTTCGAGGTAACTAACCAGAAAGCTTGTTCTCAGAGCAATATAATATTTTTTAAATATGTTTCATTTAGGTTAAATACACTAAAAGAAAAGTAAAACTGAAACATGAGAAGGCATAAAACCAGAACCTCATGAAGAAAGAAATAAAGAAGAAAATTAAAACGAAAGAAATTAAAAGAGAAAGAATACATCTTCAAGCTAACATATTGTGTAGCTCGTAGATGACTAGCTAGGTTCAGGATGTTTCAAATAGATCCCTTGTTTCGTAAGAGCCTTTTTCTTTCTAGATTATGAAAAACATGTTGAAAACCATCCACAAAGAGATAAAAAAATAAATATCTTTAGGAAGTATCCTTTACCACCATATTCTTTCATCCTAATGATGTTTGATAACCATAATCATTAATATCAGAATACATGACTAGCATACTAAATCTATCGGTACCGACTTGATATGTATATGTGGTTTGGGTAGTTTGTATGGAAAATTAAAGGTTTGGCTATTTATATGACATTATGTGACAATTAAAACTTAAAAGTATGAAAATGGTGATGTTAATCTTGTAGATCATGGCTTCTCTATGGTTTTTCTCTTTGATTCCATTGTATTTCCATCTTCTTATCTGAAATTATTATTTTCTTCTCTTCAAAAAATTTCACTCTGATTTCACCAAGGTGCTATTTGATAAGTTTGCACATATTACAATACTAGTAGTCCTGGCTAATTCTCAGAGGAGATCCAGTAATTGTTTCAAAAAATTTGGGAATAAATTTCATCTTCATCCCAGATAAGTCTGATCAACTAAACTTTTTGGAAAATCCATTAACCGTGTTACATTGTTAATGCCTACCGGTGATGAACCAGTTAAATCATTTACGTAAAAAAAAGGATTAAATTTATTAAATCACCTACTGATGTATGAATTAAAACATTACAATTAGTTGTTGATATATCAAACATTTAACAATAAGTTTTTTTCTTTTTATTCTTAAGAAAAAAGTGTAAAATATATTAAAGTGCTCGCCAAAGAAAAGGTAATCATATAGGAAAGTGGTGTCCAGACTAGTCAAACTGGTTATAGAAGTGGCGATTGAACCAATAAGATTGTTCTCACTTAAGTTAAGTACCAAAGTTCGAGAAAGATGAGAAGTTAAAACTATGAAGTGTGCCTTGTAGCCCAAAGTTATTAAATTCAATTGCACAACGCTCCCCTATTCGAGAAAAGAGGATGATTTTGGTTAAGAAGGGTTGATTTCCATGCATCTTAAAAGAGCATGTACTTCTTCTTCAACTGTTTTTACGAGTTAAAGAAAAAGAAGAACTTGAAGCAAAGACACCGACACTATGAGATGACACCAACATTACATACGGACCTTGCTATAGCCGAGACAGTAGGGACTAGTCCAAAATTGAGACATGACGTGTCACAATCTTAATCGTGAAGAGGGGAATGGCTATAGTATTGGGATTGGTAGTTAGGTGAAGATGGAAATGACCAAAAGTCTGGATTAATTGTCCTAGATCTGGCTTATGTTAGTTGTCCCAGTTGTAGAGTTTTCCATTATGTTAGTATGAACTAATAAAGTAGCAGGAGAATCATTTTAGATTATCAGGAGAATTATTTAAGATTTCGAGTGATGGTTAACCAAGTCCCATGAGGTGCATGGTGCTATATAACCTAGCATTTTTAGGGGCCACCCAAAAGGAATTAGGGGCCAACAATAAGACAAAATAGGTCACCCAAACGTAAATTGAAGCTAGCCCTTATCTCGCGTATTTCGTAATGGCAAAATTGCCCTTCCATAATCGGTAGTTAATACTATAATCGGTAGTAAAGTGTGTTATTTTAACCTCCGAATATACTCAATTTTCGAATTTTAACACTACCATAATCGGTAGTAAATTTAACTTCCGAATGTATATTGGCCCCAAAACGAGATTTTGCCAAAATCCTAAATTTTTTGAACTTTGGTACTACCATAATCGGTAGTAAAGTGTGTTACTTTAACCTACGAATATACTCAGTTTTCGAATTTTAGCACTACCATAATCGGTAGTAAATTTAACTTCCGAATGTATATTGGCCCCAAAATGAGATTTTGCCAAAATCCTTAATTTTTTGAACTTTGGTACTACCACAATCGGTAGTAAAGTGTGTTACTTTAACCCCGAATGTATTCAATTTTAGAATATTAGCACTACCATAATCGGTAGTAAATTTAACTTATGAATGTATATTGGCCCCAAAATAAGATTTTGCCAAAATCCTAAAATTTTTGAACTTTGATACTACCATATTCGGTAGTAAATTGACTTCCGAATACGAGTCTCTACGTCTTCTAAACATAATGTATATTCGGAAGTCAAAATATTTCTAGTGAGACACAGTGTTATATATTCGGAAGAAAACCTAAAAATATTTCTTCCGAATATAGCTGATGTTCTTCATTTCTGATGAACACGACCATATTCGGAAGTTTATTAGCAAGAAAATCTTCCGAATCTGGGTAAATAACTAAAAACCCTAGTTTGTTTTCATCAATTCATCAACTTAGAGTGATAGAAACCCAAAATCTGATTGAATCTTACCTAATTTGAGCTATTTGGAGTTGCCTGAGAGTTTGACTATCAGATTCACCGCCTCCAAAATTTTGGTTGAAACGAAAAAAAATTGGTTGAAGAAGAAGAGGAGAAAATGAATAGTTGAAATGAAAAAAATTTGCTTTTTTTTTACTGGAAGGGCATATAGGTAACTTCAATGTCCTATAGGGTGTCCCTTAACTAGTGCCCTTGGCTGGGTATAAATTGTTGGCCCCTAATTCCTTTTGAATGGCCCCTAAAAAATGCTAGGCTATATAATATCATTTCTTTTTGTTTGTTTTTGCTTATCACAAGACTTAACTTGGAGTCAAGTCTAAAGAAACCCCAAAAATTCAACAACAAAACTATTCGCTATTTACTCATTTAACAACAAAATTTAAGAAACCCCCAAAAATTTCCCCTCTGTGTGTCAAATGTCTATTTGCTCATTTTAAAAAGCAGACCACCTATTTTTCCGGATAGGGTAAGGAAGAAATCTATGAATGACAGAGATGACACATGGGGTCAAAAGGTGGTGTACAAAACCGGGGTCTCCCTAACAGCTTCGAAGTCGATATACGCGTCACAAATATTTATCTGCGTTTTGGTCGACTCAGTGACACACGACATAGTAATTGAATCCTTAACAGAAGCTCATTTCCCTAAGAAATTTGTATGGAGTCCAATAGCACGCACAAAGGTAATTTTTTTACTTTGTATAGCACTTGGCCCCAAAATAGTGTGCATCAATATGTGTGGTGGTAATTAAAGACATTTGTTCCTCTACAACAACCATAATTACGAGGCTAGTCCACACTTCAAACAAGATAAACTATGAGGCATTGAGGTGAAAAACAAATTACTAACTAAATGGGGAGAAGGAAAAATGTGAAATTTATCCAAATTTGACACTTTAATTTTATTAGTCCCTGAGATAGTTTCCCTGGACGTTCAAAATCAAACGGGTAAGTTAGCATACAAGAAACGCGTGTAGCAGCACAATTTGACCAAGAAAAGCGCGAACAAGCAAAATTACTAGGAAGTAAAAGTTATTCAAGCTGCAGCTTTATTTTTCTCCATAAGCCTCAAGGGCTTTACCAGCCAACCTACAAACACCCCATTCCTTCATAACCTCAGCACCTATAACGTCCTCATAAAATTTGATAGCCTTCTGGTTCCATTTCAAGCAAATCCAATCAACACGACAGAATCCCATCTTCACTGCCTGAGTGGCCACCGCCGACAACAACATCTTTCCAAATCCCTTCCCTCTGTAAAATTCTCTCACAAATAAATCCTCTACATAGAAACCTTGTTTCGCTAAAAAAGTTGGGTAGTTTGGGAAAAATATGACCCAACCAGCCACAACAATATCATGACCATCAAAATCACTATTCGAACCAACCGTCTTAAAAACTATTGAATCCGGATCGTTGATCGGTTCCTCGAGATCTAGTGTCTTTGTGGTGGGTTTATAGTTTGGGTTCAAAGAATGTTTGTCTTGTGGAAATGGGTGCTGAGAAACTTCGAGCATGAAGCAAGTAACGGACTGAAACGGTGGAGAATTGAAGAGGGTGGCTGCTAGTGATTCCTCAGTTGCTTCAAATAAGTGAGGGAAACGTTCAAAAACAGCCATTTGGTAAATTAACTTGTGTATATGAGGAACATCTGAAATGTTGCCGAGGCGGATTCTTATGAACATTGAGGATGAGTTTGTGGCAGCAATATGGTTTCTTCCGTTGGAAATTTTAGCAGCCATGATTCGTTCTCTAGCTAGGTTGGTGTTTTATGAAATGATAGCTTTGGTAGTAATGGTCTGTGTTGGTGATTGCAGTTTTAGTTTTGTTTATATAGACAAAAAAAAAAAGATGCACCAAGGATATTTCAAATGTGCGGGGTCGAATATTCATGAAATTTTGCTACTATTCTTGAGAAAACAACACTGAAAAAGATGTTTGGTATCTGGTGAATATTAAGCAAACCTACAGATGGCATCTGCACACACACAAATAAAATTAAAAAAGAAAAGAAAAAAGACTCGCAATTCATTTTTTGGTTCACGAGGAAAATGGGTGCCGACTAGAAAGGCGCCACCGCACATGGTGGTGGGCTAGCACTAGAAATGTGGTCATTGTTGTTTCTCCACGTCCTATACAATAATTAATTACCAAATTATATGAAAGTAACGGGGTTAAGTATTTAATGGCGTCACTGTCAAACGAAGAAGAAAGTGAAAAGTATGAAATTCAAATTCTCACTCACCTACTGGTAACCAGAAGAGTCGTTTTACGATGAATGGTACAAATTGGTCGTTTTCGCCTGTAGCACGTTTGTATTTTGATTTACAACATTTTTGTTTCTCAAAATCATTTTGAAAGCCGATGTTAATAGTAGTGAACTCGTTGGGTGATGATAATAGCGATCCGAGTTTAAATTTCGTCAGCACTAAATTCTTCGACAATCAAAACCCGATCAACCTCTAGTTAGAGAAGAAATCAGTTGATTCATGTTACCAATCATTATTTTAATCCCACGGTATGAAAAAACATCAGGTCTGCACAATATGTCGGTGATTTCGAAAGTTTCACGTGGAAAAAGGGTGCCGACTAGTAATGTGGTCATTATGTGGTCATTGTTGTTTCTCCACGTCTCATTCAATAATTACCACATTATTTGAAAGCAGTGTGTGTGGTTAAGTATTTGATGGTGTCACTGTCAGACGAAGATGAAAGTGAAATACTTGGAGCACTAGTAAAAAGTATGGAATCCTCACCTACTGGTAATTAGAAGAGTCGTTTTATGATGTACGTCGGTCGTTTTCGCCGTAGCACGTTTATATTTTGATTAAGGAATGTTTTAAAATTCGGTTGCCAAATTAATTTTTGACTTTTCGACTAAACTAAGTGGAAAAGCTATTTTATGATCCGAAAACCCTCTAAATGGAGAACAAGAAACCAACTGATTCAGGTGAAACCAAACGGCATAAAAAGCCCGTTGGGCAAAGTAGCTAGTGTAAACGGACTACACTGGGGGTACATCATTCGAATCAAACCTATTAAGGCACACAGTACGAGAGTTTGCATAAATATTGGGTGATAATACGAGTAATCTGAATTCAAAATTCGTCAGTATCAAAATTCTTTACCAATAAAAAAAAAGAATAAGTATTCTTTCTGTTATTTCGATCAGTGAAAGAAATTCGATATGATACCGATTTTCGATCAATTTATTGAATCGGAAACCTTTTGCCTGTTTGGTCATTCTTATAGTAGTTGTCCGACCATGTTACTCACCTGTTGAGGCAGTAAAAAAAAAACTAAATGCATGGTCAAACAACACCAAAACAACCCAAAAACTACGCCTCTCACATTTGGAGTGCGACCCTCCCCAAAAGATTACTCCAATGTGAGGGGCTTGTTTTTATTGTAGTAGATTAGTAATTCTGGACATACCGTTCAAAAAGTACCCCAAAACCGTCATGTTAATGTGGTAGGTGGGACCCGCCTTCTAGAAATTAACAGGGGCCATTTACGGATGAGTTCGGTCCATCACACTGGTCTAAGCGGTTTTGGGTTGTTTTAGGGGATGGGTTTGTTTAGAAATTTTGAACTTTATAAGCTACTGTAAAAGACAATTTCCTTTGTTTGTTTGCCTACAGTCTCTCTCTTAGGTTGCCAGTTCGAAATTCCGAGCTAACCATTCCAAGTTTAAAATGGAAGATTAAATTGATAAGTTTGTCACTAGTCTTCCACGAAACATGAATTCTAACCTTACTCTCTCTCTTGAAGAAGGGCCAAGCATTTCAGAAGAGATCTCAATAAGTCCACCAGTGAGAATCCGGTATTCTCCTAATTTCTAGTTTTTAAAGAAACAACTCTTGAGGAGGTTGTGATTCATTATAGATAATGACACCATTTCTCACTCCCATAATCCCATTGCTTTTAGTTTTTTTTGGGATACTTTCATAGATAACCTATATGAAGAGGTATGGGGTAGAACTGGTCATCTTTTCTTCTACCTGACAGATGAAGAGGCAATGAAATTATCAGGGATTGCTAATTTTAGCATGAAGGGGAATAAATTTGTAGGGGAAATTAGAAAATTGGTAAAAAAAAATTGTCCCCTCAACTGGCGATAGCTTTTCTCTATAGTAGAGAAGAAGATTCTTCTAGAAATGGACGGCTGATGCTCTGGTGGATCAAATGAGCATTCGATATATTGATGAGGCTCCGTATATTACTAGCAAATTCAATGATTATACAGTTTTGAAACATTCGAACCCTTCGCTAGCATTTCTACTACCCTCTCTTCGATAGTAAATTTACGTATTTACAGTTCTAAATTCAGAATATGTTACAATTTATCAAGTAGTTTAACGTGTTCATAACCCAAAATTCAATTAGTGAAAGGTAAAAAAAAAATTGCGCCCTTCGGCCGCCTAACCGGACTAGCATAATGACTGCTTTTAGCATATTCTGTCCCCCTAATCAAATGTTCTAGCTCCGTCCCTGGAAATTATGAATCCAATGATGTTCTTAGCTAAGTTGGTAAGCAAGAGCTAAATACACTGCGATTCATTTCTTAGAACATGTGGATCACACAAGGACTTCGGAGGTTCAGATCATGCAGTTCAAGTTGGGGTGCATTCAAGAGCCATCATAAATCAGCAACAATCTTGCTGAAGATTGTACCGAAAGGGCATGTAACGAAAATTAAGAAGTATTCAAGAATTTAGTCGAGTCCTTTCCTCGGAATTTTTTCGATAAATTTCTCTTTTAGCTTCTACTAGCTTCTAAGGATCGAAATTTCTCTTCTTCTAATTCTAAGCCGTGCAAGTGATTTTCCTTGAGTAGAGTTCTATTATTCTGTCTTTTAATTCGCGATTCTCTGCTTGCAACTCATGTAAAAGAGCTGCGCATCGGCCTGGGGAGTATGCGGTGGCGGGAACTCTAGCTCTATTTCGCTTACTAAAAGAAATTAGAAGAATCTCAAAGTCTTGAAGAAACTGTAGTTCGCTAGTAATTATACAACTAGAAAAATAAGAATGAGCTTAATGTCTGAAGAATACGTACCTCCAGCAAATTGGGAAGGCATTCTTGGGAACGTGTCACCATTGTCTAAAGTACTACTATCTGATAACAAAATGTCCGACGACCCAGTTGCCAATGTTACCAGAGTATAGTAGTAATGTATTTGGGTGATTATACGAGTGACCAAAGTCTGGAACTCATCGGCACTAAAATCTCTTTGAACGGTTTGAGTCAGTTTTCTCTAAACATTGGACAAACAGTTTCCTTACCACAGTAATGAAGTTTTAGTTTTCTTTATATAGACAATAGCATCAAGGATAGTTCAAATGTGTAAGGTCGACATTCATGAAATTTTGCAACTATTCATGAAAAAACAACACTAAAAAATATGTTTGGTAATCGCAAACATATTCATTTTAAAACCAACCTTTGGATGCGCAGCACATTATATTTTGATTTACAACATTTCTGCTTCTAATTTTTTTTTTATTCAGATCCCAAATTAACTTCGACCCTTTGTGACCCTTTGAAATTGAACATATATATATGTAGGAATTGGAGAAAGCTTGTCTTTCATCCTGTAATGGATATGAGGTAACAGGAATCAATGAGGATATCTCACTCCCATTGCAAACAAGAGCTGGATACAATGCGATTCATTTCTTAGGACAAATGGATCACGCAACGATATTGGAGGTTCGGATCATGGAGTTCAAGTTGGAATGCAGTCAAGAGCCAGAAATGACCAGCAACAATCTTGCAAAAGACTACTGTACCAAAAAGCATGAAAGGAAAACTGAAAGTATTCAAGATTGATGACACAATTGAATTGACTGTTTCAATTCAAACATGAGATGTAAAAATAAAAGATCTTCAATGATCATATATCAACAAATTTAGGCAACGCAAATTTCGACATGGATGTTTTACAGGTGTCGTGGAAGAGGGTCCAGTAATTTTCAGTTTACTGGATGGGTTAATAGTTCTTCCGTGCAGCTCATGTATAGTATTGGATGCATTAAGTTTTCTTCTGCAGCATTTAGTTGAGTTCTTTCCTCTGAAAATATTTCAATAAATGCCTCTTGCAATTTAGCTTCTAAGCATTGGCATTTCTCTCCTTTTAACTCTAAGTCGTGCAAGTGCTTTTCCTCGAGTTCTATTATCCTTTCTTTTAGTTCACGATTCTCTACTTGCAACTCATGTACAAGAGCTGCGCATCTGCCTGCGAGGTTTGTTTACTTGGTCTTCCGGTGCCGGGCACTCTAGCTCTAGGCTATTTCCAAATCCAAAGTCTTTTCCAGTAGCAAGTACTGGGTCGACTAGAGAATATCTCCTAAAAATATAACATAGTTTTTACGCCGGCCTGTCAAGCCTTGCACAACTTGCCCTACGGCAAGCAAAATACTTGACGCTACCCGTGCCGCGATTGTTTATGGACCATGATGTAAGTAGTCACCGTTTTTTACGGGATTACGAATTCTCGACCATTAATGCGGATATGCTTACACCATGTCCCTGTTGCAGAAGCTACGGGGTTTTTCCCCTTCACAATCCTGCCAACTGTAGCGCTACAGGGGAATCCCCCTTTCACAATCTACAGGGTTGCCTTTACGTGTTCGCTGATTGAGTGGAAAGGAACTTGACGAAAAATACAGAAAAAGGGGGTTTGTTAGTCTTCGTACCTGAAACCTACCTCTTCCACGCGTATCGCCGCCCTCCATGTCTGTCTGTCCAACGCTTGCTCTGTTGAAAGATTTCGATTGCTCATGTCCTTCTTTACGCACTCATCCCAAGTTAGCTTCGGCCGGCCTCTACGTTGCATCCTTCCTTCCGCGCGCCTAATGCGACCTAGTCGTACTGGAGCATCATGCGGTCTTCGCTGGAGATGCCCAAACCAGTGCAGCCAATGCTGTGCGAGCATCTCCTTGATTGGCGCTACCATAAGTTTTTTACTTATGTACTCATTCCTGATACGGTCATGCCTCGTATGTCCGCATGCCCACCTCAGCATCCGCATCTCGGTACTCTTCAGCTTCAAAGTGTCCCGATTGTTGGTCGCCCAACATTCCGCGCCATATAGCATGGCAGGCCTAATCACTGTTTTGTAAAACTTACCTTTAAGATTTAGCGGGACTTTGCGGTCACATAGTACGCCAGAAGCCAGACGCCATTTCCCCCAGCCAGATTGAGTTCGATGGCGAATATCCTCCTCGATTCCCCCATCACTTTGGAGCCACGATCCCAGGTAGCGAAAGGATTCTTTCCTTGGTACAGGTTGTCCATCCAGCAGAATGTCCCCTTCAACTATCCCTGAGTCGCTGAGATCGCACTTCAAATACTCGGTTTTGGTTCTACTAAGCTTGAATCCCTTCGATTCTAGAGTGTGGCGCCACAATTCAAGTTTTTCCTGTACAACTTCCTTTGATTCGCCGATAAGCGCCACATCGTCTGCAAATAGCATGCACCAAGGGATCTCACCTTGAATGTCTCTTGTAACTTGATCTAGTACTAAATCGAAAATATATGGGCTCAAGGCTGATCCCTGGTGTCTTGGAGGCTGTCCTCTATCCCTGGTGTCTTGGAGGCTGATCCCTGGTGTCTTATCCATTCAAAATTGTCTTGGAGGCTGTCCTCTATCTAGGGCGCCAGTTGGCTATATAAAGAGATGAAGGTATCGACTGATTATTCTCTTCATCTCTTTCTGAAAATCTTTCTCTGCAGAAACCCATCTTAAACAACAAAAATATTCTTTGTTCCCAGAGATTCAAGAATCTTTGAAAGATTTATACAATGAAAAAAGCTAGAATAGATCACGGAGGGTTAGGTAGTGATGCTGGTACTGACAAAACAACTCAAGCAACAAGCCGCCGCAAACTTCACGATCAAGAAACTCATCATCATCATCATCAAGAACTAGGTATTACTGAAAGAGCAAGTAGTAGTCGTTCTCATCAAGAAAATCAACCAGAAGCACAATCAGGAAGAAAGAACAATATTACTAGGGAAGAACTGGAGGCAATGATTCGTTCGAAAGCAACAGAGTTGAAGAAAGGTGAGGAAGACTTGGAAAAGTATACAGCGGAGTTGAAAATTTTCACTGAAATGTTGAAGAAAAGTGCACCTGGTAATGTGAGTACGAACCCTGAAAGGAAACGACTTGTAAATTTAGTATATGATAAGTCTGAGGAAAATGATTCTTTGTTTGAGGAATTAGAAGATCTTAAAACAAAGTTGTTGTCAGTAGAAAAAGATAAGGATGATGGAAAGATGAAAAAACCTTTGCCAGTTGAAAATTCAAGATCAGGCAGCAAACTTCAAGATCAAGAAACTCATCATCATCAAGAATTAGGTATTACTGAAAGAGCAAGTCGTAAACGTCATCCTGTTCTTTATTATATTGCTAAGCAAGAACTGGAGAAAATATCAGGTATGATCAATAAAGAAGACCCTGAAGAAGTTAGCAATAATAATGAAAAGAATAAGGTTGTGATCAACTTGAATGACGAACCTGATGATGATTCTAATACCTAGTGAGTTAAAGAAGATGGCAAAGCCGATCTTTCAACGTCCTGGTGGTGACTCTAATGGTGATATCTTTGTTATTGAAGAATTAAAAGGTTAATTCTTTTGTTTCTCATTTTTGTTTTCTGTCATTAGGATCTATCTTCTTTTGTTTTCTTCAACTTTCTTGTTCATCATTTCAAGAAATGGAGACACATTTATGTTTCTTGTTCTCTTCTATTTTCATGTTTTGAGGAAATTTAGATTAAGTTTCCAATTTGATTTCTCGAAGAATGTAATGTACTCTTTCTGTAATTTCGATCACCGAAAGAACCCAATTGTATGAATCAATGTTTACTACAAAATCTTCATTTCTTATGTTCAATTCCGTTTAGTATTGGTTGCGCTGGTTTCGAGAGCCAAGTTTCTTTTCATTTGATTCTTTCAATTGAGCTTCTAAGTAGTGCAAGTGCTTGTTCTCGAGTTATAGTATCCTGCCTTTTTAATTCACGATTCTTGACTTGCAACTCATGTACAAGAGCTGCATCTGCATGGGGAGGTCCATTTATTTGATCTTCAGGCACTCTAGCTCTATCTGGTTTACTCAAATCGTTATAACATTTTGTTTGTATGCTCTTCTCGGTTCTTCCATTTGCTCAGTTATCAAATTATTCACACATGTCGTACCCGGATTAGCTTTCTTTTTGAACCCTTAAAATAGACATAACAGCGTAGTTATGGCAGGACTACTCTGACCTTGCACACATCTTGGGAGCATTCTCCGTGCTTCAAAATTTCAAGCTGAAATGAAAACTAGTCCGCCTAAGAGGATGCTTTCTCTTAACAAATTGAACCCATATCTTGAGAGAAGAAAGTGTTTACTAGAATAACACAGAAACCCATTTAAGAGAAAGTGTTTTCTAAATTCTGTCTTTTGTTCATTTTTCAGCTCACAAGTATAACATTGAAACATATACGGTTTTTAGCAAAAGGGTCTTCAAAATTAGCCTGTTATAGAGGTCTAAAGTTTTAGTATATATGTGAAGAATATGGTATAGTATCAAAAAATGTTCGTAACCGTTTTAAGTCTTGTACACGAAATGGATTCCTAAAAACAACATTGTATCAATCACAGGAAACAATCTTTGTTTGTTACAGAGAAGATAAAATGAACTTTACAGACACATCACATTATGTGTGTGTATTTATTACAGACTAACGTACACCTGACCGACATATGCACGTGAGACAGCTAGCACACGTGAGAGGGAAAAATACAGTTCAAAAGAACTTAACCTGCACTGCAACATTCCTTATCCTGCACCACTACATGTGTGTCATTATCCCCCCTCAAGCTCAGGGGCAGTGAACTGACATTGAGCTTGGATCTGAGCATAGTAAATCATGGAGCATGAAGACCCTTTGTAAATATATCTGCAATCTGATCAATGGTACTGACATAAAACACATCTAGAGCCTTAGATTGCACCATTTCCCTAATGAAATGATAATCTAAATGGACATGTTTCATTCTGGAGTGCAGCACAGGATTGGATGCCAAGGAGAGAGAGCTGAGATTATCACAAGCTAGTTTAGGCACACCTGGTAACAACAAATGAAGATCTTTGAGAACAAAGCAAATCCATACTAGTTCAGCAGCACTATGAGCCAGAATTCTATATTCTGCTTCAGTGCTGGAGCGTGCCACTGTTGTTTGCTTCTTCGAGGACCAGGAAATGATGTTAGGACCTAGAAAAACACAGTAACCTCCTGTTGATCTTCTGTCATCAACACAGCCAGCCCAGTCAGCATCAGAGAATCCCAACAGAAAAGAACTTCCTTTAGTAAAATGAATACCATAGCCAAGAGTGCTTTTAACATATCTTAAGATCCTGTTGGCAGCAACCAAGTGTGTAGTTCTTGGATGCTGCATGTGCTGACAAACCAAGTTAACTGCAAAAGAAATTTCAGGTCTTGTCCATGTAAGATAATGAAGTGCCCCCACTAAAGATCTATATTCTATTGTCTAGAAGAATGCCATCATCCTTAGATAACTTCTCTGAAGAAGCAATAGGAGTCTTACAAGACTTAGAGCCTTTCATATGAAATTTGGTAAGAAGATCCACTGCATACTTAGTTTGAGATAAGAATAAAGAATTAGAATTCCTATGAACTTCAAGACCTAAAAAGTAATGCAGAGGACCCAAATCCTTGATGGGAAATTGCAACTGCAACTGAGCAATGACATGAAGAAGAAAAGCTGAAGAGGAGCTGGTGAGCATGATGTCATCAACATAAACAAGTGCAACAGTAATCTGAGAGCCATCCTTGTGAACAAACAATGAAAAGTCCGCAACTGAATTGACAAACTTCAATGAGAGCAGAGCAGTGCCGACTTTTTCAAACAATGCTCTAGGTGTCTGCTTGAGTCCATAAATGGCTTTATGCAATAGACATACATGATTAGGTTTATCAGGATCCACAAAACCAGGTGGTTGGGCCATATAAACTGTTTCCTTTAAATCACCATGGAGAAAAGCATTGCTTACATCCAGTTGATGAATTGGCCAATTGAACTGCACTGCCATAGAAAAAATAATCCTAATAGTTGTAGGTTTAGCTACTGGACTGAATGTGTCTTCAAAATCAAGGCCCTGCTGCTGATAATATCCTTTTGCAACAAGCCTTGCTTTATGTCTGTCAATGCTGCCATCAGGATTTTATTTTACTTTAAAAACCCACTTGCATGCAATGATGTTTTGACTGTCATCTGGTGGTACCAGAGACCAAGTACCAGCATTTTTCAGAGTAGTGTACTCATTTACAGATGCAACTCTCCAAACTGCCACTTTGTTAGCAGAAGTTATAGAAGTAGGAATTGAAGATAAAAATGCAGCAGGCAATGGGTTTTTAGTAGCAAAATAAGATTTTGGCTTATAAATACCTCTTTTACCCCTGGTAGTCATGATCTGAACATTCGTAGTAAGTGTGGAGCTGGAGGTGAATTAGAGGAGGAAGATACCACTACACCAAATTTCCATATTAGTAACATAAATTCGTAACGGCTTATGAGCCGTTACAAATTTCCTTTACGAAATGGTCGTAACAAGGTAAATCCGTTACGAATTTCAGAGGCCAGCCGTTACGATTTTTTTTTATTAGGCATGCCATTCACACGCTTGGTCACACTAGGTGGTCACACTTGGATATTTTTTTCCGTCCAAAGCAAAAACTGGTAGAGGATATTTCCTCCCCCTCTTATCTTACCCATACATCTCGAGAGTCGACTATTATTCCCCATTTTTCTTCATCTCTTTTCTTTCTCCGCCTCTGCCTCTCCCTCTTTTGCCGATCAAAGCTTCTTCCATATCGATCTGCAGAGTTCTGATGAGTGTTCTTGATGTTTGCTTGTCCTTG
This sequence comes from Papaver atlanticum, assembly GCA_023531105.1. Classification (NCBI taxonomy): domain Eukaryota; kingdom Viridiplantae; phylum Streptophyta; class Magnoliopsida; order Ranunculales; family Papaveraceae; genus Papaver; species Papaver atlanticum. The sequence goes on along the minus strand of JAJJMB010018262.1, from coordinate 917,885 downwards.
TTCAAAGAGAGATGGGGAGAATAAGAAATTAGGGTTTCAGTGATTGGTGGATTTCAAAAAATTAGGGTTTCAATATACATAGAAAGTAGTGAAAACGAGGTGAAAAATAGCCGAATTCTTGAGTACAGAGAAAAGAAAGCGAGAAAAGGATGATTTAGATCTTGATCTTTCTAGGTATTCTTATTTTTATATTTTTTTATTGAGTTCGATCCTCAGATTTGTTTATTAAAGATCGGTTGAACATAATCGTGTTTTATCTTTCATTTTGCAGTTAGTCTGAATCGTGTTTTATGTAAACCCTAATTTCAAGGATAAGATGTTGCTCCTGAGTGGTTGAAATGAGTCGATATACAGAACAAATTTCAGTAATCTAAGAAAACCAACTAAATTCCCCCAAAAAATTTTAGGGTTTAAGGTTCAGCAGTATGGGGAAGGAGAAGATATCACCTAAATTTACGGCCATGAAGAGATTAATAAGCTCTAAAATGATCAAAAAGTAAGCTTCATAAAAAAATATTCTCCTTTTATTTATTCCTTTTCAGTTTGATTCTCACAAAAAATAAAATCTGATATTTTTTTAGTTTTTTGAATTTAGGACAAAAGAGGATATTCTAAACCCTAGAAAGAAAGGTCTTGAGAAGGAAAAATCACCCAGAAACATGTAAGTCTTCTTGTTTCTTCTACTCAATTTAATCAGTTTTTTGATTTTCTGTGATGGGTTTAATTTAAATTTCTGAAATTGTACTATGCAGGCCTCAAGTATCATCAGCTTTGTTCTTTAAACATAATAGTGCATTGGTTCCTCCTGATAGGGTTTTGGTTGATACCAATTTTATCAATTTCTCTATTCAGAACAAGGTAATCAGGGTTTGGTTGATTGGATTGAGCTGAGCTTATTTGCATGTTGTCGTCTATATAGATAACCTCAACTGATGTTCTTTATATCACTTGCATTTTGTGTAGTTGGATTTGGAAAAGGCAATGATAGATTGCTTGTATGCAAAATGTGAGTCTTCTTCTTTTGCTCGATATACTTGAATGGTACTCTGTGATATTTATTGTGTCTGATTTGTTTGATATGCTTGTTTGTTTTATATTGACTCATTTGTGATGGGATGCATTGGTGATGGTTATTGACAGAAATTGCAAGGATGAGTTGTTGCTGCAGAGTGGTTGAAATGTATTTTGGTGATGTTTTGCTGATGGGTTTGCTTGTAGAGGCATTTATTCTTGCGATTAGTCAATAATTACTTCAAACTTTGACACTGAACCATAGGTACAAGCTCAAACAGCTCAACTAGTATCTATAATTTATGTTTGTTGAGTGTTTGATTTTATATCCTTACCAATAATTCACTGTGGTATAGTAATATTAGTAGTTATATTACCAGTTTGTCATTTTTAGCTAGTGATGCTCCAATTTTGTCTAGCAACTTGGTTTCATTTTGAAATTATGCCGCAGACTTGCAATTGATACATCATTTGCATCAAGTTTTTGTGCTTGTCCAGTTCGCAAGATAAGAAGAACATGGAAGTTGTTGGATCTAAAAATGGTGGTTACACAGGGACCATGGTCAAAGGGTAATGGAATTGGTTACTGTGTTCTCTCTAACTTGCTTTTGTTTGTTTTTGACAAATTACCTAATTAAGAGTAGGTTTTACTGAGTGGGTCTGTCAGTGCTGTGCCAATGATTTTTTATGAGAATTGGGAGTTATACAATCTTTGTCGTATCCAGTTATGTCATTTATACATTAAACCCTTCTATTTTGATATTAAATTGAATGGCTATGTTTGTTATCATTCAGTTCACTCCTCCTTGTGAGGATACAGTAAACCCTTCTATTCTGAACAAATTGTTGGTTCTTTCTGATTCTGTTCTTCAGCTTATCTTGTGAGGATGAAGAAGAGCGAGCAAGTCATAGAGTGCACAAAGGCTTCTCTCATTCTCAAACATGTAGCAGTGGCTTCACACCTGTATTTGCTTTAGGTGTGATTTGTGCCGGCTTTCAGCCTGCAATTGCCGGACTTGCACTGATTTCACAAGGAATGCTAAACCTTAAATCTTCAGAGTAAACTGTTTTTAGGACAAGGTATTATTTCCTTTTTGTCTTTTGGGAGGGTATGGTTGCTTTGGCATTGGGCTTTTCTTATGCACAGAGCTTAGTTAAAAATTTACAAAACTATGACCAATTGTAATCTATGACTAATTGTTACTAATCGTTTCAGTATTTTGTTGTGGGATTTGTCAGTTGGGTTCTATATTACTTATTGTAATTTATGTCCCTTTGTATCGGTAGTGAGTTGTTTCCTGTGGTTCACATCATGTAGTCTCTTAACTGTTTCCTTTGGTTCCCTAACTATTGCTAACTTCTAGATCCCTTAGTAAGTAAGAATCACTTTGAAACTTGATACATATCGTAACTTGTATATAACATGAACATTATTTCAGAAAGCTACAGAAAGAGGAGGCGAGAGATACGCGCAGCTTGAGTTCCCGAAGAAAGTTTATCAACACTACAAAAAGAGGTGGTTATGGAGTTGTGCTCAGACCTTGTTGACCGGTATGTAATCTCGTATTCATCACCAGTAATATTTTGACATGTCTGGTAGTACTTGATGTATTCTTTTTTATGAATAACTTTGACATGATATGGGGCGACAACCTCCAACTCAGGAATTGGTTGCTAAAGATTTGCATGGAACTGAGTGGCGATTCCATCATATTTCGAGGTGAGATTCATTCAGTCTCTTCTGTTTTTCCTCAAGGGGTTGAATGGTTTGTCTTATTGTTGTTTTCATATCTCGTCAGCTATGCGGTAGCAGATCTTGGAAGGGGGTTTCCGCTTGTGTTTCTGCAGCAACTTCGAGCTGTTGGAAGGATAAGAGGGCTTATACCCCTGAAATCATAATCAAGCTAGAGGTTCTACCATTAAATGGCAGCCATTATTATGTCCCTTAGCAGCTGCAAGTTTTGAGTAAGTTTCTATGTAGTTTCTGCTTATAGTGATTTAAGAGATAATGAACTGAACTTAGGAACTTAGTAGGTTTTTATGACATCCCTCAGAATTTGATACTTCACTGATTTTTTTTGGTACTTGAAAGAATTTGTTTTCTTTTTAAATTTGTATTAGTTTTTAAATTGATTGAATGTTGATATGAATTGATTGATTGAAGAAACTATTAAACGTGGATTATGGATGGTATGAAAGGTGTGTGCAGGATATTTGAAATGCCCGACGACTTTCCGGCTAGAAATAGACTGCCGGCTAATATTGACCAGCAGTAAAAAATTCACCGTTACAAAAAAATTCGTAACGGCTTGCAGCTGTTTCAAGTTGACACGTAGTAACGGCTTCAGCTTGTTACAAAAACACGTAGTAACGGCTTTTGCATGTTACGACTGTCATGTTACAACAAAATTAGCAACTGCTCTCCTCTGTTACGACTCGACAAGTAGTGACGGCTTAAGCCTGTTACAAACATCGTTACAACCCGGAATTCATAACGGCTGCATTGTCGTTACAAAAAATTTGTAATTCGCTGTTTTGAAACAGGTAAAAGCCGTTACAACCCTTTTTAGTAATGGTTTAATTTTGTTGCGAATCGAGAAAATTGGTGTAGTGTACAATAGGCTGAACATTAGTGAGTGGAGCAAGAGGCACAGAAGAAGACACATGAGGCTCAATAGCTGGTAGTGAAGCAAGAGGCATAATTGGATTCTCAGAGACAAGAGTTTTGTAAGGAAATGAAGATTCATTGAAAGAAACATGTCTTGAGATGTAAATGTTACCTGAGATAGGATCAAAACACCTGTATCCTTTGTGATTTAGACTGTAACCAAGAAAAATGCAATGTTTACTTCTTGGTTCTAGTTTTTTTGTGGTCTAGGGTTTGAGCCAGGGAAAGCATGCACAACCAAAAGATTTTAGAAAGTTATAATCAGGTTGTTTATGAAATAAGACTTCAAAAGGTGATTGAAAAGATATAGCTCTAGTGGGAAGTCTATTGATGAGATAGTTTGCAGTCTGAAGTGCTTCTACCCAAAAAGAATTTGGTAGGCCAGATTGATATAAAAGAGTTCTTGTAATACCTAGAAGGTGTTTATGCTTTACTTCAGCAACACCATTCTGTTCTGGTGTGTGAGGACAAGAAAGTTCATGGCTGATGCCTTGTGATTCACAAAAAGTGAGAAGAAACTTATTAAGAAACTCACCACCATTGTCAGTTCTTATAGTTACAACTGAGTGAGACAATAACTTTTCTATTCTGGTGACAAAAGAAGTCAAAGCATGTTTGAAATCTGCTTTGGTTGTAAGAGGTAAAAGCCAACTGTATTTTGTAAATTCATCCACTACATTTGCATAATACAAAATGCCTGAAGTAGAAGCTACATGACAAGGACCCCAAAGGTCTATATGCAATAGTTCTAAAGGTTTAGTAGCTACAGAACTAGAAAGTTGAAATGGTAACTTCTGACATCTGCATAATTTGCATTCAGTACAAAAGAAGGGTTTATTAGAGATATTGGACAATTTCAGTTTATTACATAATTTTTGAAGAGTCTGAAATGATGGATGTCCAAATCTTCTGTGAAGTAAAGCTGGATCATGAAGAGTGGATGTGAGTGCATGATGAGTTGAGATGAATGAAATAGGATAGAGTCTATTTTTATGTGGACCTTGGAAAAGAAGCTTCATAGAATTGAGATCCTTCATGAAAAAGCGGGGGTACAACAACCGCACCCAATATTTCGTTTGGCAATCTGAATAGACAAACTCCAATATACTTTGAAGAGAATTAACTAGACAGTCAGACTCAATGTAGAGAAAAGTATATCAAAGAGTTTTATATCTTTATCTCTTAATTCAATCTGCAATCAGAAAATATGAATTTGCGAGCCCGATTGAATATAAGAGAAATAACTTGAACGGTACCAAAGACCAATGTTCAAGGATCAATCAATTTCAATCAACAACCAGAGTTCGGATTTCCCAATTGATCGATTCAACGCACAACCTGTGATATTTCATTTATATAACAAAATATAATGCGGAAAAGAAATTACACAGACATCAGAATTTTGTTAACGAGGAAAACCACAAATGCAGAAAACCCCCGGGACCTAGTCCAGCTTTGAACACCACACTGTATTAAGCCGCTACAGACACTAGCCTACTACCAATGAACTTCGGACTGGACTGTAGTTGAACCCTAATCAATCTCACACTGATTCAAGGTATAGTTGCGCTCCTAACGTCTCTGATCCCAGCAGGATACTACGCACTTGATTCCCTTAGCTGATCTCAACAACAACCAAGAGTTGCTATGACCCCAAAGTCAAAGACTTGATAAACAAATCTGTCTCAACATAAAAGTCTATTGGAATAGATAAATCTGTCTTCCATAGAAATATCTACGAGTTTTGTTCCGTCTTTTGATAAATCAAGGTGCACTGGAACCAATTGATAAACCGGACTTATATTCCCGAAGAACGACCTAGTATTATCAATCACCTCACAATAATCTTAATCGTATGGTAGCAAAACAAGATATTGTGGAATCACAAACGATGAGACAAAGATGTTTGTAACTACTTTTAATCTTACCTATCGGAATCTCAAGCAAATCTTAGAAAAGATAATACTCAATCACGATAGTAAAAGTAAGATCAGAACAAGCAACTACAGAGAAAATCGTTGGGTTTGGTTTCACAATCCCAATGAAGTCTTTAAGTCGTTAACCTACAGCGTTTCGTGAAAAAACTAAGGTTAAAGGAGAATCAACTCTATCTT